>JALIZH010010695.1:0-44363 GCA_030522465.1 Rhipicephalus appendiculatus | reverse complement strand
TTTGTGTTTTATTCGTTTCAAGCTTCAGCTTCAAAGGATTGAAAATGAGAATGAAAATCATTTTGAGGACGTAATGAACTTTACCATAATGTGTGTGCGCTAGCTGAAAGTGCAGACATGCACATATTCTTCATAATTGCACACAGCGCAAAAATATTGCCTTTAAATAATTATATAAAAAGCGTCAATTCTGTGTGCATAGAACCACTATCTAGCAGCACTAAGTCACTGTAGCTAGGTAACATCACTAAAAGCTTCGTCATTCATCTTTTCCGCTAAGAAAAGGACATACATCAACATAAAAGCAGAGGCCATACTTACAAAATTTTTTAGCGTTGGCACAAGTCTGACGTCGCTAATTTTCAACGTAGCTAATATATTGTTCTTGTGATGCATATTTTACATTGATGAGGGTACCGTATTATTGTTAAGCACATTTCAAGAGTGAGGTGCTCTTTTTGTTCATCTAAAATTAACTGCACTAACATGCAATGCTGGAATCCCTACAGTTATCGCGAGTATTTGTGGCAACCTTTTGCCAGTTTCTTCATCTGTCTTTAGCTTTTGCGCCTTCTCTGGATTACCAACGATCTTTTGAGGCTAAGGTGGTCATTCTTCCATTGCGGAACAATGACTTTCGTCTGAATAAAACTGCGGCTAACCTTTCAGTTTTACTTTCATAGTGGAAAGTATGCCCGCACATCAAGTTTGTTTCGCCTGCTGCCCCTGGCCACTTTGGTAAAGTGTGTTTTCGTCAATCTTCTAAAATGTTCCCTACGATGTCTCTTGGTCGGCAAAAAATTTGGAGCTCACTCACTCACTGAAGAAACATATTTTCCGCTTAGAGCTCACTGGGAGTCAAACTCACCAAAATTTCCCTCAACCAGACTCCCTCGAACTCAGACTCGCTAAAAATTTTCTCGAACGGAATCACTCGGACTCAATCTCACCAAAATATTACTCACCCGGATTAACTCAGACTCACTGCTCTATCTGAGTCTGAGTGAGTCGGCTAATGAGTGAGTTTGCCGACCTACGATGATGTGTAATTTTTTTTCCTTTGCGCCAGCATCCCTTTAATGTATCTGTTATCGCTTCTCTCAACACTGTTCCTTTTGCGTGCCCTATAGTCGTTTCGTATGAAGCAAAACGCAAGACCAAAGCAATCAACAACTTGCATCATCTGTTTATGAAGGAACCTGTCGTCATACAGGAAGACGAAACATGGACGTCAGTAAGCTAACGTACGACAAGAACACCTCTGAAATCCAGCTAGTGCACTTTTATCAGACACCACGGCGCTCGTCGTTGGCCGCATAGACTTTCCTACAATATTTACTAGACACAACTGTGGCGCCGCTGCAGTTCAGCCACCGTGGGAATGATGATTTCCCTCTACATGGGTTTGCCTATGTTTCGTGCTTGCGGCTTCAAACACGCTGGTGGTTTTTTTTTTTTTTTTTTGGCTTTTGTTCCGGCTGAAGTTGTGAACCTCGTGATACTGTTTGAATTAGCCTGAAAGGGTCAAGGTGGTGAAGTTGGACTAATGAGCTTTTCATGAACTTCGTTTTGCGACAAAGTGCCCGCAGGCCACACGAGCCGAAAACGCGAAGCCTAGGCAAACCCATGCACTAGCCATCATTCCCAAGCTGACTCAAGCGCCGTGCTTTTGCAGTTCACATAGACTCTAACGCCAGATTTCCCTTTACTGTACTATTATGAGACTCTATGGCTGATCGGAGACGGCGCCTGCACGCGTGTATTATTGAGGACTACGTACATTGTTGTACAACTCTTACTAACTCTTGCCTTTGCTACCTCTAAAACCGCTTATTGCAATGGGCAAGTGTATTTCAGTGCACAGCGAAGCTACACTGCTGCAAAGCTTAAAACAGGAAGAATCAGATCCTTTTACAAGCCGCTGTTGACTCTCGCCGAACCTTTCTGCGTCAATGTGACACATCTTAACGAATTCGCGCAAGCACGCAGAGACAAAGAGGAGATACGCTAGAGTGAGCGCAGTCTAACAACTGGTTTATTTTTTTCTGAAAATATTGATTTAACAACCATCCTATCTGCTCAATCTGGTCAATATAACTCATGAAAAGCGCACATGGCACACGTCATGATCCGGCGCTTTAATGTAACGATGACAGAAGCGGAATTTCTTTCCCAAGCAAAGCAAAAGATCGGTGGAAAACACACTTTTCTTCTCGCTTCTCAATGTAAAATGCTTCCATAAATCGTTTTCGGGCCGCAATGTCAAAACCATGTTTTTACGCTGCTAATTATTGTGGGTTTCATGAACAAGATGCTCGACTACAGGATGCAGGGTACCCGCTATCTGTGATGCAGGCTACAGGCAGCAGGCTAATTAAAAAATTTTAACAAAAAAGAGCCATTTTTCGGAAAAAGATGGACAGATTGATCCTAGCTGGAAAGTAGTAGTGATCCCTTCTGTGCACGAGGAATCTTATCACAATAAAAAAAAGGTAGCTGCAAGTTACGATGTTAAAGTGGAGCTTTTCGGCCAAGAACAAAATTGGAGGTGTGTGTTCTTTGATAAATCGGAAATGTTAAACATAGAAAATTGTACAAGAAGACTGTCGTATTAAAAGAACGCAAGCACCAGTTTGGTGAATGTGCAAACAATGTAGTGTACAATATTCCTTTGACGTGTGGTGTTGCGTTCGTCGGGCAGACTGGCTGATGTGTAAACACGAGGCTAAGGGAACATACGTGGAGTCTGAAAGGTCGGCCCTAGCACACATTTAGCACTGCATTGCAATGATAGTGCGAATGCACACCTTGTTTTAGTAGCACCACCATTGAATTCAGGCTTCACAATCAAACTTCGAGGCAGAGTGGAAGCCTTTTACATTGAGAGGCAAAAAGAAAATTGTGTTAGCCACCCCTATGTTGCTTTGCTTGGGAAAGAAAATTTCGTCCCTGTCATCGTTACATTAAAGCGTTTGATCACGAGGAGTGCCATGAGTTAATTTTGACCAGATCGCGCGGATCGGAGCACTGTAAAGTGAAGGTTTTCTGACAATATTAAACCAGTTGTTATATTGTGCTCGTCGTTGTCCATCTCCTCTCTGTCTCTGCGTGCTAGCGCGAATTCGTTAAGATGAATATGTTGCCAACTAGCCCGAATTGCAGTAATGCAAAACCGTTGTTTGGTCGTGACCAAGCCACGAACGAAAATTAGTCATGGTAGATAACCCTCATATGTTCGTATGAAAAAAGGCCTTCATCGCCATCATTGTTGCCATCGTTGTTGTGATTCTTGTTGCGTGTTAAACAATGGTACAATGTCGAGATTTATCAAGGCTCAGTTCCTGTTTCTTCAATGACAACATCAGTGGTTTATTTATTCCCTTTACTTTATTTAGAACGCGAAATTCTTCGGTCAAGGGCATGCCATCCAGTTCGACATTAGTCCGATAATACGTACAACGTTATATTGTTAAGCGAAAGCATCCGAACGTGCTCCAAAGAAATAAACACAGTGTAAAGGCATCAGCCTACCTGAGTCTCTCGTCCACAACCGCTCTCCCGTGCTTTCCCATAGCGCACGTGCAACACACGTGCTGTGAGGGAAATGCAGCGTTCCTGATGAAACATTTTATGTATTTACGACTCCAGATGCGGTGCTTCTTGCAAGCCGGAAACGAACCATTCCAAAGTTGGGCGCCAACCTTTTTCTTCATAGCGGGTGTATCGAGTAGCTTTTTCACCTTTTTCTACACCTAGGAGGCAATTTTTTTTTCAAGAAGGACAACAGGGAAACAAGCATCAGCAGCTGTGTATTCGTTCAACCAATATTCTGCAATTGTGTTGTCTACAGAATATTTAAGTCGATGAAAGCAGTGTCAAAAATACCCTAGCTAGAACTCCGCAAGTACTGCCCAGGTGTACACAGACATCAGGCTTGCATATAACCGATTACGTGTCCATTCTAAAAGACAGGGCGAGCAAACATGTACCAAGAAGGAAGTCAGGACACCCCAAACGCCTACTAACAACTGAAGATGGGCATGTATTAACGCGATTACATGTATTAACGCGATAGCGTTGAAGACCTCGTTTCGCAAAAATTCCGCTGTAAGCGTTGGCGCGATTGGTCGTGAGCAAAAAATCAACGTTTACCGTGAGTGAAAATGCGAGATAGATGCCAATAAAGAAATCAAAATTCTTCGGTTCGATCATAAATGGAACCCAGGACTTCCGCGTGGCCAAGCTGTCGTTCTACCCCAGAGCCACACGCGTGCTCGAAATTGCTTCGAAAAAAAAATAACACTATACGAATGTTATGTAGGGCAAGGATTGTCATAAATGCATGCGATATTGCGTGGCAGAAGCGTAGAATCACACCAGGCCGTCAAAACATGTGAATTGCGCAAAGAGTAGTTGGTGTAAAGGCCCAACACTTACAAGGAACGCTAGCATAAATAATCGTCATTATCAACAACAGCCTCAACAACGTGTGCAACTCCACAGGTGCGCGTATTGCCCTTACGGAACGCGTAGTGGGTACCTCGTCAACTCGCAAGAGGAAGCATTGTGTAGTAGTGGACACTTCGCAACTTTTATTGTGGTAGGCATTCTAGGATAGCTTGAAAGGGCCACTTTACAGGGGCACAGACTTCCCTTTCTTCGCGGCACGGTTTAGGCATTTACCCGAAAAGCGAATCCAGGCTAGCGACTGAGAAGGCGATGCGAACAGGGCCCGATTACGCTACCACGTTCTACTCTTGAGCTTCAAGCTCGAGCGTCTTCCAAATGTTCTCATTCCCTTACGAATGATCAATAATCATTTACGGCCCAACATGTGTCAGGGTCCATCCTTATGATATCGATACATCGAAATGCGGCGCCAGATTAGTAGCTCTGGTTTCGTGCAGCATACAAAGCTTGATCGGGTGTCATATTTATAATGGCTCACAATTTTTCCCATTCGCAATGTTGCTTTAATGAGAATATTTCGGAAGTTGAATAATGATACTAAATAAGTGTGTAACAAGGCAAGTTGATTAAATAATTACGAAACATCGGTGCAAAAACTTAGGCAGATCCCACGCCATGTGGGAATCCAGTTTCATGCGAAGCCAGTCGGCAAGTAATAGTGTGTGCTGCATTTTTTTTGGCTTTGATCCAAGCGTTACGAGGTGGAGCGGCGTGTTTTTGTAAGTGTAGTAGTTCTGTGCTCATCGTGGGCTTCCAAGGCATGTCGACTACGCTGGCGTTTTAATTGTAAGTTTATGGTCTGACGTAACGTCTGCACTCACGCTAGAGCACAGAAGTCAGTACTATGGAAACGAAGTGCATGCGACGGTGTGATGATGTGAATATGATTCGTTTGCTTTCCTCCAGGGTTCGAGCAACGGTTGAATATCGCTTGCTAAATCATAGGAATACTGATGTAATCTTTATTACACTCCTATAAAAGCGGAGCCAATACTGGAACCACAATTGGCGTTAACCCGACAGGACGCATGTATCCTAGATGTGTATATGTAATGCCTATTGTTTTGTTATCAAATTAGATAGCCAGCACTGCAACCACAGTTGACGTTGCACCGACATTACGCCTGCACAGGGTCTTTTTCCCCAAGCAGCTCAAGACCTTGGCGTGGCTCTGTGGTAGAATACCTGACTACCATGCGCAAAGCTTCAGTTCGATTCCTGCTGGGATCCTGATTTTTATTGTTTGAATTCGTTGCGTCAACGCTGCCGATGTCGGTTTTTCTTAACGCCCTCGCATTTAAATCGCCAATGTCTGTTCTCGTCGTTCCTGGATAGATATAAACTGTCACTTGGTCTTTCTGTCCCGCACTAAGGTGCTGATTTGGGCAGGTTGGTACATGATCAACGAAACGAAAAAACAGCGCGAAACACGGGACAGTGAAAGAGACGGACCAAGCGCTGAACTAACATGATGATGGCCTCTTCACTATATTTTTTCTAGATGCATACAAAGATTTCATGAACAAAAGTTCCATGTCACTGTTCTCCTCTCCCTCCTTTCATGTAGCGTGTGCTATATATACCCCCATGTGTGGAATAAAACCTTGGTTGTTAGTTCAGCGCTTGGTCCGTCTCTTTCACTGTCCCGTGTTTCGCGCTGTTTTTTCGTTTCGTTGAGCTTTCTGTACCGACGTGCGAGCGGCCCGCAACGTGAAAAAGCGCGTTCCGGGAAGGAGCCTTTAAGTTCATTCATCCAGCCAATCACCTGGGGCACATACCCGCATACCACGTCCCTTGCTATAGGCGATGCGCAAAGCGCCGACGACGCCATCTGCCGCCACGGCTTGGAAGCGTTTGCGGGTCCGGGCGAGCAGTTTTCCCGCGTGTACGCGAGTGCACGGATGGATGTGTTTTTAATCGTGATTTAACGACTCTGTCCGGGCTTCAGCGATTCCGAAAAATAACTGCTGCGTTGTCGGCTGCTCAAACACATAGAAAAAATCGCCAGGAACGCACTTCTACAGGTTTCCGGTGCTATTTCATGAGCGAGAGCGACGGCGGCGGTTGATTGCGGCTGTCCGAAAAAGGTACGCAATCGCGCTTTGTTTACGGCAGTGTTAGAACGGTTACCATGTTTTTATTTCTCCATTTATGTCGCTACGTCTTCAGCGAACGCTACTACGTTTACACTTGGTCGCCTCGCCTGCATTGTGGACGCTACAATGCACATGAGGTTGTTATTACTGATAAGACGAGATGCCTAGGCTCTCTTGAAAAACGAATGGCGCGAAGCGCAATACCAGAGAATGCGGGGCAGGTGACGGCTCCTTTACAAAAGCGCTGTGGAATCACGCGTATGCTGCACGAAATCGGCTGCATTCTACCTATTGATGGCACTGGAATGCGATCACCGATGCAGAATGTTCGCTGTGCGCTCACCTCAACTATATGCGTATTGGCAGTAAAACATGGCACCTGTGCGCATTGAAGGCTTTTGACAGGACATTCAACCGATTCAACCTCCTTTTTGAATGCCTCGTAACATGACTTCATGCTAATAGGGGAAACACCCTTGATGTATCCCACTAATGCTCATTCGCTTCACAGAAGCTGTGTGATGAGTGGGGCCATAGGCGTGCGCACGGGAAAGGGGGGGGGCTTTCCTATACGCCTAAGAGGGGGGACGCAAAATCTGCCCCATGCATTGACCTAGTGGGGCCTGGGGGCGCTGCGACGATCGTTTGCCCTCCCCCCCCCTTGATGGGAAACGCTGCGCACGCCTGAGTGGAGCCGATTATGAAACTTAAGTGTTTTCTTTATTCTTGCTGGTGGTGCTAGCTACTGATTCCTATGTTTTCTTTAGCATGTAATTGGTGAATATATGTTGGTGCGTAACTAATCACGTGAAAGTCACGTAACTAACCACGTGAAGCGTTCTCGCAAGAATCGCGTAATTAGCGCATCTACTCACGTGCCATGTTCCCGCCGAAACCGCGTATTATCACGTAGAACCTAACGCCATTTTGCAACACTTGGTAATAGCTTCCAAAAACCTAGCAAATACGTAGCCAAGCTGGTATAACAAGCTAGGTGACCACCAGCTCCCGCAGTGACTCAGTCTCGCGCAACTAGCGCAAGCTGCCGAGATATTTTTTCACAAGTTTATCGTGCTGGTTTCAAAGTTTTACCAACGCTGACCCCTTCGCGTGGCCGCACCCGTGAAATCCATGGGCCGGTGCGACAGCTATGTAAACGAAGCTACTGTGTCGAGAAAAAACGTTGGTTCACGTGTTGGTTCACTATTATAAAGTGCGGCTCCTTTGCGCACCCCATCACCGCAAAAGTAATTATTTGGGACGCGCACAAGCGGCAAATCGCACGCGCGCACTTCCGTCATGCTTGCACTGAAAGGAGGCGTCTGCTACGCGACCCGCTTGCAGTTCCGAAGGCCGCCGCTACGCGGCTTTCAGTGGCGCCCCTATAGGCGCTGCGCATCGCGAATATGGGTATGTGCCCCACGAGTCCGGAGGAAAAGGTTTGACAACGTACGCGACATGATTTTCATGTTGTTGACGGCATGTCCAGACAGACATATTCTTCAAACCTTCTTACCCTCCCATACCAGTTTTGTTCTACACGAAGTTAAGGAGGGAATACAGCGCAAAAAGAAGACGGGGACAAGGAAGAACGACGCACACACAGCGCTGACTTACAACACTTTTATTGTGTGTGCGTCGTTCTTCCTTGTCCCCGTCTTCTTTTGCGCTGTATTCCCTCCGATGTATAACCAACACGCCCAAGCTTCCATACGAAGCTAAGGAGCTCATCACGAGAGCACCCAGATGCAGGCGGCTGGCTAGATAGATAGATAGATAGATAGATAGATAGATAGATAGATAGATAGATAGATAGATAGATAGATAGATAGATAGATAGATAGATAGATAGATAGATAGATAGATAGATAGATAGATAGATAGATAGATAGATAGATAGATAGATAGATAGATAGATAGATAGATAGATAGATAGATAGATAGATAGATAGATAGATAGATAGATAGATAGATAGATAGATAGATAGATAGATAGATAGATAGATAGATAGATAGATAGATAGATAGATAGATAGATAGATAGATAGATAGATAGATAGATAGATAGATAGATAGATAGATAGATACGCTTAAAGTGCCTTTGGTCGCTAAGAAATGTTGTGCATATAATAATTTCTTAATTAATTGTGTGATTAGGCAAAAATGCAAAAGTTTGTTCGACTTTCTCCAAGCCTCGAGAACCAACATTATTACGCTAAAATCGGGCACCACTACAAAAAGGCAAACGGTGCACAGATATACAGTAAGCACAGGAATACAATCTCCGACGAAAACAAATCCTTGCTTAACGGCACGTACCATACACCAACCGATTCTCGTCTTCATCTTTTGATAGCATCCTAGGATTGATGAGAGGTGGGTCGTACGGATTGGCTGATCGAAGTCTCACTCTGCCTCGGGACTTCGGCTGGACCAGCAGTACACCACACATGAAGCCAGTTTTCCGAAGCATAGGCTCATAGTACTCTTTGTATATCTGAAAAAAATATGTATTCCATTATTGTAGAAAAAAAAGAAAACATCTCAGGAACTTTCCCGGCATGTGCGATATACTTCATGATCATTCTTGCACGATTCATTATTTCGTATCACACGGCCTTGTTTATAGTTTTGAAAGCTGCACACTTCCTTCATCGTTACCAACTTACTGGCCCGGACAAACACTCCGGTAGTCCCCCATCCCCTTTACAGTCCCTACTTGTCTCCGTGCGACTGTTCTTTCGTTCCACGACTTAAGAGAGACCTGAAACGAAAGCGTTCGCAACAGTGGAAAAAAATCCAAGAGAATGTTACAACGTTCCTGAGAGACATTCCCGTCGACGATTTTCAGGGTGCCTTCCAGGCGTGGTAGACACGTCTCCACAAGTCTATTGATGCAGGAGGAAGGATGTTTTGAAGAATTTTAAGTAATTCCACAGGTCCGATCAATAGGCTTGTCTTTCCCAGAAAATTCGCCCTCACTTTTATAATGAACCCTGCATTATTACTACATGGAAACGATATGACATATACGCGTATTAGTAAGACCGTTGACTCCATTCCTTGATCTTGCTTGCATGTGCTTGCGGGGGGCTTTGTCCGTCGCTCCGTCCCACGTCCCACCCTCCTCTCCTACGCTCCGTCCTTTCTCTCCTCTAGGAATCCTCTACTCTACGGAGCGGCGCCCGCGTCCCGTTGACGCCATTCCTTGATCTTGCTTGCATGTGTTTGCGGGGGGCTTTGTCCGTCTCTCCTTCCCGCGTCCCACACCCCCTCTCTCCTCTCCTACGCTCCCCACCTTTCTCTCCCTCTAGGAATCCTCTACTCTACGGAGCGGCGCGCACGACAGGTGGTGCGACAGCTGCATACTCGGCTGGGGGCGCCACGGTAGTTCCGCGGTATGAAAATGACAGAGCGCGCGCGCCTCATTCTCTCTTTTGTGCAGCGCCGCGATGAGCGCCCTAGGCCGCTGCCGCGAATCGGGAGCGGCGACGTTTCTCCCGCTTCGCCAGCCATCTCCCCGCTGCTTCGCATCCACACATGGTTCCCTTTAGCGGGAGATGGGGAATTTTTTTATATAGGGTACTTGATGCGTGGTATGAAGGTTAGTTTTGTGTCTAATAGTAGACCCAGAAACTTATGCTCAGTGTTTACAGACAGACGTTCACCATTCAGGTTAACATCCGGATCGGGATGAAGGCCTCTCTTTCGAGAGAAGAGGACGCATGTGCTCTTTTGTGCGTTCAATTTAAACCCGTTTTCTTCTGTCCATTGGGAGACTTTGTTCAAACCTAACTAGACCTGACGTTCACACATTGCAAGGTTGCACGATTTAAAACCGATCTGTACATCGTCGACGTATGTGCAGTAAAACATGCTGCGTAGGATGGACAGGCGCAAGAAATTCATTTTAATAATAAAAAGTGTGCAACTCAGTACACCACCTTGCGGCACTCCTGTTCTTGGAGAAATGTTCGGGACAAAACAGTGCCTACTCAAACACGGAATGTCCGATTGGACAGATAACTTTCGATTATGCAGAACATTGTGCCCCGCACACCTAAATGTGAGAGGTCTCGTAGTATGCCAAAGCGCCACGTAGTGTCATAGGCCTTCTCCATATCGAGGAACACTGAAAGAAAAAAATTGCTTATGCACGAAAGCGTCACGAATTTGTGCCTCGATACGAACAAGGTGGTCAGTGGTGGATTTGACCTCTCGAAAGCCGCACTGGTATGGGTCCAGTAGGTTGTTTGTTTCAAGGAAGTGTATTAGTCGGCGGTTTACCATCTTTTCAAAAAAGTCTGCACAGACAACTTGTCAGTGCGATGGGCCTGTAACTGGTAACGGAAAATGGATGCTTGCCTTGCTTTAGAATCAGAATAGCAATGGCATCTTTCCAGGCAGAGGGGATCTCGCCGGAAAACCAAACAGAATTATACAGGGAAAAGAGGGATTTTTCAGTTTCAGAGGACAGGTGTTTTAACATTTCATATACTACAGGATCAGAGCATGGGGCGGAATCATTGCAGCAGTTTAGCGATGCCGGTAGCTCAGCTAAGACGAAAGGTTCATTGTATGGCTCGTGTTTTGTGGATTTGCGCTCTAGTTTCTGTTTTTCAATTCTTGTTTTCTATTGTTCGAAAGCTGCAGTATAGTGCGACGAGCTGGAGGCCCGTTCGAAATATGCGCCGAGGATGGTCACCTGGTCTTCCAAGCTATCGCCTTGTGTATTTACTAAAGGAAGTGAATGTGCTTGTCGTCCTGCTACCTTACCGACCATGTTCCAGACTCTCGCCTCTTGTGTATATGAATTTATTCCGGATAAAAAGTTTCTGCCAGCTCTCCTTTCTAGCCTGTCTACGCGTTCTTCTGCCTTGAGGCTTAATGTTCTTAAAACTGTCAAGATTCTCGGCTGTCGGTGAGTCCCGAAGCAACCTCCATGCGTTGTTTTGCTTTTTTTCGTGCGTTTCGACATTCATTGTTCCACCAAGGGACACGTCGCTTGCCGGGCAGTCCAGTTGTTTGTGGGGTACATTTCGTTGCAGCATCTACGAGAAAAGCTATAAAGTATTCTACAGCTGCATCTTTGCTTAAGCCAGACATGTCAGTCCAACTTAAAGGGGCCCTCCAACACTTTTCAAGACCTCATTATTTTACATATTTTACTAGCGGGTTGTGTAGACTGAAGGCTGAAGAAATTAGTGCAGCAAAAACGGCAGTGATAAGGGCACGCATTCCGAAGTTATTCAGCCTAGAAAATTCAAAATACAATAAAATGGACGCTTGCCCTCAACTCGATTTTTGTCGGAGTCACCTGACCACGTTTCCCTCGCCCTGTGACGTCGGGTGACTCGCCAATGAAATGAACTGAAAGCTCTTACGTACCGGAAGCTTGCATGCCTTCTTGCCCGTTAATTCCAACGTATTGAGACGCCGTTGCGAAGGTAACAAAAAATGTGGTGCTTGAAGAGTGAACCGCACGTGCGAAACAAGGCAGCTCGCGAACGCCTCTATAATTTTTTGTAGTTTTAGTTATCTATCTTGTTGCGCCGGCGTCTCTGTCAACGCTCTTACATTCAGTTTCTTCAAACAACGGCGCCTGGACCGTTCCCGGCGCGTTTCCTCCAGTACCTTGACGTTCTGCGCTTTCTTTCGCGGCACTGCAGTTTTCAAGTTGAAAAGTTCGGAGAGCATTAGTCTGTTCCGCGTTCAGTGAAAAAGTACGCTAACGAAAAAAGAAATGCAATAATATTCTTTATTTTGATGCAGCGCCGCGATTACATCTAGCATTACATTTATCCAATCACAGGCCTGTGCCTACCATCGTCGTTTCCGCCCGCAATAGTTCTGGCGAGCGCCACTACGTGTTGATGCGGTCAGCACCGATGTTTTGAAGCGTTAGAGGGCCCCTTTAAGCAAGTAACTTTTTGAAACTGTTCCCAATCAGCTTTGTCCGTGTGCCATTTGGGAACCCGTGGAGGACATTCCTTCGATATTGGTGTGCTCAGTACTACAGGAAAGTTGTCACTTCCGTAAGGATTATTAATGACTTTTCATATCAGTAGGGGTAGCAGCGATGGAGATTCAATGCTGAGGTCTATGGAGGAATAAGTATTGTTAGCGAGACTATAATATGTCGGCTCTTTCCGATTCAAGAGACATGCACCGGAAGAGAAAAGGAAATGTTCAATTAGACGACCTTGCGCATCACAGCGAGGGCCGCCCCATAGACTGATGTTTGAATTCAAGTCTCCAAGCACGAGATAAGGCTCTGGAAGTTGATCTATTAAGGACTGGAATTCATGTTTTTGGAGCTTGGAGTGTGGGGGGTATGTAGAGAGAGCTATTGCTTAAGAGCTTATTCAAAAGAACCGCTCGAACAGCCACTGCCTCAAGGGACGTTTGGAGTGGTAAGTGTCCGCATGCTATTCCTTGATCAACTATAACAGCCACACCGCCAGATGACGCTACAGCATCATCCCGGTCCTTTCGGAAAATAACGTAACTGCGTAGAAAGTTCGTGTTTTTGGATTTTAAGTGAGTTTCTTGTACACACAGCAATTTTGGTGAATGTTCGTGTAGCAGTTCTTGGACATCGTCGAGGTTTCTGAGCAGTCCTCTAAAGTTCCACTGTAGAATTTGTGTCTCCATTTTAATGTAGTTTGGTGCTGTGTGTACAAAAGTGTTGCCTTAGGTTACAGGGCCTTTTGGAGGCCCTGTAATGCGGGGTTTTTCTCTTTTGGTGCGCTCCAAAGAGCTGCGCCTGTCCTTCGTTTTCTCAGGCGCCGGAGGAGGGTGACTTGTATCCATCACCTCTTGTGAGGTGGCGGATGGTGCCTGAGCGGCAGGCACGTTCTCGGCGGTTTCGGACCTGACTGCTTTCGCAGTGACCCTCGGGGTATGGCAGACTCGGGAGTCTGCTGGCCCTGTTTGGAAGGGGGCGGAGCAGCACAGGCTACTCCAGCCGGGGGCGCTGGTGGCGCGACCGCAGTCACACTCGGTGTGGCACTCGCGGGCGCGAAAAGACGTGGCGCGGCGCCCCGGCGCGTCACATCTCCGAAGGAAGAAGAGGGCTGGTTATGTGGAGCGAAACGCTTGCGCGCCTCCTTGAAAGGACACTTTGAATTTAAATTTAAGTTCTAGTATTTCTTTTTCTTTCTTCCACGAGCGGCATGATCGTGAGTATGCGGGGTGGTCCCCTTCGCAGTTCGCACAACGGGCGGCAGAGTTGCAACTGTCGGACAGATGTTCATTGGATGCACATTTAGCGCATGTGGCACGCCCTCTGCAGCTTTGCGACCCATGTCCAAAGCGCTGGCACTTGAAGCAACGACGAGGATTCGGTATATATGGTCTCACACGAAGGTTACAGTAGCCTGTTTCGATTGATTCAGGGAGGTTGTTGGTTTCAAATGTTATAATTATGTGCTTCGTTTGGGTTTGTTCGTCGTTTCGCCTGATCGTGATTCTTGGCACTTTGACAACGTTCTGGTTTTGCCATCCTTCAAGGCGTTTACTTTCACTGAGATCGAGAAGGTCATCGTCAGAGATGACGCCGCGCACTGTATTCATGGATCTATGTGGGCCCACTGACACTGGGATGTCCCCAAAAGCTACAAGCTTCGACAGTTTCTCATACTGGAGCTTGTCACGAACTTCCAGAAGATCGCCGCTTCCCATCTTTGTTACTTTGTAACCTGGGCCGATCGCCTCCGTGAGAGATTTTGACACCAGGAATGGTGAGATTGTTCGGACAGTTTTTGTTCCATGCTGGCTGTGTATAACGTGGTATTTTGGAAACAATTCTTTGGTAAGGGTAAAAGTGAAGTCATCGGTGCGCCACCTTTTCTGGCGGCGATCAGGGATCGGAGGAAAGGAGTTTGCCATATAATTGATTAGATTCGGCGGCGATGGTGGCCAGCCACCACCAAGCCAAACAAGGGGACGCTACAAGGTTGAATAATGAACACTTGGAGACGCCAGCCATGCATCGCTGCTATAACCTAATATAACTATCCGAGGTTGGATAACTACACGAGGTTACCCCTCGCCGCCAGGAAAAACTAGGAAGTAAACCGAAGAGAGATGACAGGAAAGATGACATGGAAGAGAGAGACAGTAAAAGGCGACTGCCGATTTTCCCTGGGTGGGTCAGCCCAGGGGTGCCGTCTACGTGAAGCCGGGGCCAAAGGGGTGTGTTGCCTCAACCGTGGGGCCTTAAAGGTCCAAACACCCGGCGTCGGCTCAACCCCCCCAGGATCCCCTTTTCCCCGGACACTGCACAGCCACGCACGGCGAAGCGTGGGAAGAGGTCGGAACCCCCCCCCCCCCCCCCCCCACCCCGTTAGCTCGGGTCCGTGGTGTCACCACACAACAAACGCCTACTTGCGCAGACGCCCCTGCGGGGGTGGGTGGATAGTGGAAGCCCCATGGTGCTTTATCGCAAGCAAGCCAAATCAGAAAATTATTCATAGTGGAATGAAATGTGGGATGTTGACCTGTACGCCCTCCTGCAAATCCACATCTAACCTACCCAAGTTTCCTACTTTTGCACTTCCTGCGATGTATTCAACATCGTGCACTGCTAGGAGTGCGAGCGCAAAGGAAAAGACAGCGGACAGCACTCACAGCCAGAAGAAGAGCAGCGGGAGGTCCAGCTGCTCATCCCTGGCCTGAAATACCAGATAGACCTCGTACACGGGCCTCAGGGGCATGGCTAGGCTCCGTGGCATTCTTGACAATGAAGGCCTCCCTCCTTTAGTAAGACACTTCGTTGTTCTCCAGTAAATGTTTATAACCTCTATAATGTACGCATGCTTACATCTTGAAGTATACTACGGATACAGACTAAAACACTGGTAATTGTAACTGCGTAATGTTTAGGGAATAAAAAAAAATCAACGCTCAAGCACTCCGTAAAGATGGTTAACCAGCGAAGCTCAATCGTGCTGCCGCAGCCGGTTGCAGACGTTGCAGCGGAAGCCAAGGTGCCGCTCGTCAGCCCCGGCGAACGTGTTCCCGCCATTGCCACGTTGACGCTGCTCTGCCTGCAACGACGCTTCCCCGGCTCGCCGTTGTCGCTTGCATTCGGCTTGGAAGGCTGCCGGTTCCTCGGTGTGCAGTTGCTGCTTACGCTTCGCCACCCGGGCTTGTTCTTGTGCCCGGAGCGCTGCATCGGTGCGGCGAACCTGAATTCTCTCACGGATCAGCTGTCAGCGCTCTTCTTGGAAAGTTGTCTGCTGGCTGTTCGGGCGTCCGTACGATCCCTGCCCTCCCAATGTGGAAGTTGTAAGTTGAAACTGCTGCGCGCGGTCTCGGCGGCACGGCTGCGAAGGGATGAACGACGCCACCTGACGGCGCAGCCAATGGCAAGCGTGCTTGGGTACGAAGCAAAGAATGGCGTCACTAACGGCGCTTCCAATGGCGCGCGCGCTTGCATGCGACGTAGAGAACGACCTAACTGACGGCGCAGCCAATGGAGACCGTTATCTAGCTTAAGTGGATGCTTGCGCGTGTTGGTACGACATCTAGGAAAACAAGACAGCGCGGAAGACGGAGCACTAGAATAAGAGGAACACAAACAACAGCGCTGGCTTACAACAAAGTTTATTCGTCAACACCGCGCAATGTATATTTGCGTGGTCCTAAACGAAAGGAGGAACAATGATAAACAATGAAAAATGATAAAAGGGAACGAAGTATCACCCTAATTACTACAGAAACAAACTATCAGCCTCATCACTGCACACCATGCACATTGCGCATACAACCGTCTGACAGATAATAAGTTTCTTTACTCGTGAAGGCAATCGAAGGCCTGCTCACGCACACGCTACCGAGCCTTTTCATTTCCAAAGCCTCCAATATTTCTGGTGTATAGCTGGTCCCGATGACGCTTGACAACCGTGCACTGCTGATATTCAGGAATGCATCCACAGTCGCGGCAGTGGATGCCAAGGTGGCCAGATACCACCGAAGAAACGCTGTAAGCGTGTTCTTTCAGACGCTCATTGAGACACCTGCCCGTTTTGACAATGTACCGCTTGCCACAACTCAGCGGCAGGGAGTATACCACGCCTTCAGCACATGGAACAAACTTGTTTCGGTGCTTGGTTTTGCAAGCGCGGGTTTCCCTAGCATCAGGGTTTACGGCCCTACACAAGCTAGTGGGGGGGCAGAGAAAACGACATCGACCTGGCATCTGCCGGCTATTCTCTTCAGGTTGTGGGCCACAGCGTAGATGTAAGGAACGACGACAAAAATTTTCTGTCAGGTCCATTTCCACGAGTTTGAGCGAGCGTCCCTGGGCTCTTTTTCAGTTCCTTCAGCAGGCACTCCGCAATTGCTTTAACTACGTGAGGAGGGAAACCAGCACTGATGAGGCGTTCAACCTGCATATTAAAGCTGGCCTGAATCTTGTGTTAGAAGGATTTTTGCAGAGCGTGCGCGAAGCAAGCCTTCGTTATTGCCTTTTTCACGACGAAGTGTCTGCCTGGCAGAACGCTGTTTCAGTATCTCTTGCCTTTTATCGCTTAATTATACGTGCAATTTGCGAACATCACATCCGTGTTCGTCGGCGATGGACGTGGACCTCCACGGACGTCCGCCAAGTACGGCGGCGTCGGCGGCGGCCGCATCCAGGAAGCGCACGCGCCCCTACAGCGACTCTGACAGCGAGGGCACTCATGTCTACTCACTGAGCAGCGAGGAGCCTTGCGACGACGACTTTGAGCTTGTAATGAGCCGTAAGGCGAAGAGGCGGAACACCAGAACCTCTTCGTCATCGAGTACGTTGAATGAGAGAGCGCAAAGGAGACCCGTGACAAACACCATCCTTTTTGTTCCTTAGGGTACCCGACGGCAACCACAACAGGCAATCTGTTTCGGTGCTGCTGGAAGGACTGGTGCCAAATGAGATTACAGACATCAGAGTGAACACGCGTAAGAACGTACTGGCGATCGACGTTTCAAATGCTGCTGCACTTCACACACTGCGCAACGTCAACGAGCTGGATGGCATGAAGGTTCGTTCCTACATTCCGGTGGGCTCTAACGTCGTCACTGGAGTCATCTACGATGTGGATACTGCCATCCCCAGCTCCGACTTCGATGTTCTTGTCAAGCCGGCAAATGAAGCCAGTGTCATCGCAAAGGTAGTCCGTTTGGGCGACTCACGCTGCTTGAAGATTGTGTTCAAGGGCGACTCTCTTCCTTCGCACGTAAAGGTGGGCCATTTTCGGCATTCTGTGCGACCTTTCGTACCGAAGCCATTACAGTGTCATAACTGCATGAGACTGGGCCACGTGAGGAGTGTATGCGAAAATCAGACAGTGTGTCCTCGCTGCGCCGAGACCCATTCTGCGGACGACTGCAAAGCGACTATCCTCAAATGTTCGAATTGTCATGGGTCACATGCAGCTTCGTCAAAAGAATGCCCAAAAATACAAAGGGGAAATGGCGGTATTGAAACAAATGGCGAGAGACCATTCTTCGCATCGGGAAGCTGCCAAGACCGTCAGAAAGAGGCGACATCGTCGCCGCAGTTCGTTAAAGAATGCCGCCGACTCTGCATCGGCAGCGCCTCTCCATCGCCCTTCTTTTCCACCGCCCTTGCCTCCCAGACCGAAGGCGACCAGCGCGACCAACAAACCGACGAACAGCATTGTTGCAATTGAGTCAGTTTGGCCTTCATTGCCGAAGTCACAGCCACCTGCAAATTCCAAGTTCACATCGACAGCCACAACCTCCGAACCAGCCGCCGACAAGCTGCCTGAGGAGGACAGAGAAGTCATCGCAATGTTTCGAACACTGCTGGATGCCATGCGAAAACTCTGCAGCAACCTGAAATCCCCGCTGGCTCAGAGTGCACTACAAGTACTGGATGCTCTAAGTCCAGTATTTGCAAGCCTCCAATAGCAACCATGGCTCGTCCAATCCTGTCCTTTCGCAACGAGGTCAGACATGCGTCGATTCTCCAGTGGAACGCGAGAGGCCTGAGATCCCGCATCTCATCATTCCGTCAGTACATATTTATGAATCGGATCCCTGTAATTGTTATTTGTGAGCCAAACGTAGAAAAACCTCTCAAATTATCAGGATACGAAGCTTTTGTTTCTTCAACGTGCGAGGAACGCAGCAAGGTGGTTGTATACATTCGCACGGATTTTACATATATTCACCACGCAGTTCAACCACATGATGACAATCAATATGTCTGCTTACGCGTAAAAAAGGAGAAAGTGTCATTCACACTCAATGGTGTCTACATATCGCCCTCTGGACGATTTGAACAGGACAGACTGCGAGACATATTGACAGCAACTAGTGGCTCTTGGGTTATAACTGGAGACTTCAACGCGCATCACTTAATCTGGGGTAGTTCGACTATCAACGCTAAAGGAAGAAACCTCGTGTCATTCGCCTCCAAGCACGACCTATGTTTCTTAAATGATGGCAGTCCTACATACCTGCGGGGTCTTACGTACAGCAGCTGCCTCGATTTGACTCTGGTATCAAGAAGCTTCCGGTCGCAAGTCTAATGGTTTTCAGACATCGAAACGCACGGGAGTGACCATATTCCAACTTATGTGCGAATGAGAGGTTTTGCTAACTCCCCCTCTGGGAATACAATACGAAGAATAGATTGGCTGAAATTCCAGCGACTTATGGAAGATGCATGCCGAGAAGATTCTGGCCATAACTTGGAGGATATCATCAAAGTGGCAATGAGTGAAGCTTTCTGTCTGCTCCCGTTTACCGGCAAGCGTTCAGATTTGACGTTGAACTGGAGAAACTGTGTGCGCTTCGCCGAAGAGCGGAAAGGAGATACAGACGCACAAAGGCAATATGTGATTTGAGACTGGCACGGCGCATACAGAAAAAGTCCAACGCCGTTTGGACAAACTTGAAGAGTAACGCTGGAAAACATTCTGCGAGTCATTGGATCCTCGAAAGCCATTGTCACGCATCTGGAGCACTATTCGTGGCCTGCGCTCGACTCCCCAACAAAGGCATCCTTTCATGGCTTTATCCCTACATATAGGCCGCACCCAACTTGAAGTTGCGAATGAGTTTTGTGCGCGAATTGCTGGAGTGTGCACCATGTCCACTTCCGCAGTTACGAGTGTTTTCCCTGAGCCCCGGATCCCTTAAATAGACAAAGATTTCACTATAGAAAAGCTTGACGCATCTTTGGCGGCTTCCAGACGATCATCTTCACCAGGGCCCGATGGCATCACCTACGCCGCTTTAGCCAACCTTCAACAAGAGGCCAGAGGAAAGCTGTTGTGTTATTACAACCACTCATGGCATGCGGGCATCGTACCCCAGGAATGGAAGATAAGTCGGCTTGTGCCACTACTCAAACCAGCAAAATCGCCATTTGATTTGACATCTTTTCGCCCTATTTCTCTGGCAAGTTGCATAGGGAAGGTCATGGAAAGAATGATACTTACACGCCTAGAATGGTATCTCGAGCGCTACAATGTGTACCCAGACTGCATGACGGGCTTTCGGTGAGGCAGGTCATCAGTTGACAACGTAATTGACCTCACAACATTTATCCAGCAACAAAAGTGCCTCAAGCGCATATCACTGGCGCTATTTCTCGATGTCAAAGGGGGCATACGATAACGTAACACATTACGCCATCCTTGAGTCGTTGGAGGCTGTCGGAATTGGCGGCCGAATGTACCAGTGGATCCACGATTATTTGACGAGAAGGTCCTTTTTTGTACAGACAGAAGATGGTCCCACTGCCAATTACTATACCTCCCGTGGCGTCCCTCAGGGTGCGGTATTGAGCCCCCACTTTGTTCAATCTTGTGATGGTAGGCCTTCGTGAAGTTTTGCCAAGTACTGTTCACATATGCATATATGCTGACGATATTTGCTTGTGGTCTTCGGCTGTAACCCGTCTGCGAGTACGTGCAAGAATCCAGCAGGCTGCCACCCTGACATGCTCGTATCTCCACAAACAAGGTCTTTCTGTCTCTACAGAGAAATGCGCATTGGTCGCGTTTACTCGCAGGGCCATGACACCATACCCTGTTTACATCAATGGTCAAAGTGTTGCATACCAGAAGAACCATCGCTTCCTTGGTGTGATATTGACAGGGACCTATCGTGGAGCGCCCACTGCACTTACCTGAAGAGAAGACTGACTTCCATAGTTCACATAATGCGATTCCTCTGCGGGAAAACTTGGGGCGCATCGATAAGTTCAATGATGCAGCTATACAGAGCACTGTTTCTGGGATTTTTACGCTACAGCTTGCCGTTGCTGGCAAATACGTGCAAGACTAACATCCGCACCCTCGAAAGTCTGCAAGGATAGGCACTACGCACGTGCTTAGGATTGCCACGCTGCACTTCAACTCACGGGACAATTATGATCGCAAGAGAGCATCTGATTCCAACATACGTCACCACTGACAATATAAGAGCCCACATTAGACACCTATGCCGAGTTCCCGGTCACCATATTGCTGCGTTGCCACTTCAGAGACCACAAGCCATGTTTTCAAAGATCATTTCTACTCACAGAGAATGCCTTCCGTCGGGCTTCACTCCAGCAGCAAGACCACTGTCGCTTCCGTGGTGCCTACAACAACCACAGGTACGCCTCACTATTCCGGGAATTACCAACAAGAGCCGTCGTTCTACAGTGGTCCTCTACGACGGGCGACATTGTCGCTACTCCAACGAGAAATATGGCCAAAGGACCCACATTTACACCGCTGGATCGGTCTCGGCTGACAGCTCCACAGGTGCTGTTGTTATCCCGGCGTGCCAAGTGACTATAAAGTTCAAAGTGTCTCACAGGACGACATCAACAGCAGCGGAGCTTGCCGCCTTACGTGCTGCTATCCTTTATATCGCAGAAGCCCCAGCCTCCAAAGTGGGCTGTCTTCTGCGACTCTAAGGCTGCGCTTCAGAGTTTGCAATCAGCGTTACGACGAAGGGTGCACGAGCAGCTAGTCAATGAAATCAGGGAAATCCTTCACCAAGTTTTATCAAAGGGACATGGTGTGGTGTTCCAGTGGTTGCCGGGACATTGTGGCATTGTTGGTAACGACCTCTCTGATGATGCTGCCCGGTCCGCCCACGAAAACGCCCAGACAACCCCTCAATACCCCCTGTCGAGAACGGATGATGCAAGGGGCCTTCGCTCGTTCGCTGACACAAGTCGCAAACTTGGCAGAGCGACTCCAGTGTCGGGAACCGCCGCTTACATAAATTGGACCCATCGAGGAAGCTTCAAGTTCCATCGGACCTCTCCCGCCGGGATGCAACTTTACTGTGCCGCCTGTGGTTAGGAGTAGCTTTCACGAAGGCCTACTCTTTTCGCATAGGAATGGCAGATACCTCCAGATGTGATTTGTGCGATAGTGAAGAAACAATAGAACATCTACTGTGTTCCTGTGATAGTTTTGTGAGCGAACGCAACGTTCTACGCGTTACGCTAAACAAGCTAGACGATAGACCTTTTTCCGAAGAGAAGATCCTCGGATCGTGGCTCCACGCGTCGCAGGCCAGCAAAGCGACGCGAGCATTGCTATGTTTTTTTTAAAAAAATCGACCGGCTTAAGCGACCGCTTGTAGGCGTGCAATGGACAGGCGCACAGGTACCCTGACGGTGCTCTCTTCCCTCTCCTCTCTTTCTTTCTTTTACTCCCTTCGTCCCTTCCCCCCAGTACAGGGTAGCAAACCGGACGCGCGTCTGGTTGACCTCCCTGTCTTTCATTTCTTTCATTCCTCCTCCTCCTCCTTAGAGTGAGCAGACTCGAAAGGGAGCCATGGCTTACTGGCTCGTGGTGCATATGCCCCCAACAAACCTGGTTAGAAAAGAGCATTAAGGTTAAATCCAGGAAGCGAATAGACTCCCCATCAGGAACTTCATGGGTTGAAACAAGCGGCCGCAAACACTCACGAAAAATGTCTAAAATATTATTCAGTGACGCATCTACAGCCGAGCTGCCAGCTTCGAACAAAACAAGGAAATCATCAACGTAACGGAAGACTTTTGCAACATTTAACCCTTCTAAGCGCTCGTAGATAGTGCGGTCAAGGCTAGCCAAAAATAAATCACTCAAAATAGATGCCAAACAGGAGCCAATGCGCACTCCTTTTTCTTTGTAAATAAGTGGGACCATCCCAAGTTGCAAAAGTCGACCGAAGGTACATGTCAAGCAGTTCCATCAAGCCCTCTACAGAAATGCATGTCATGTTCTGATAGGCAATAACACCAAAACTGTCAATGCAATCACGGATACAGCCAAGAAGCTGATTATGTGGCAGAGAATAATATAGATCCTTAATATCCACCGAGCATGCCTGGTAGGCCGGCAAAGTGATTATCTTTCAAAAACACAATCACATCATGTGAACTTTTAACAAGGAAGGGATCTTCAATGACTAACACCTTTAATTTACTCTGAAGAAACTGTGGTAACGATTTCTGTCACGTGTCAGCCTCAGAAACTATTACGCGAAAAGGACAGTGGACCTTGTGCGTCTTGGCATTAAATAATATTTCCAAACTGAGCGTATTGTCAGCATCAGTCCTTTTCGCCAAACCATCAAGCTCCAGCTTCTTACAAAAATTTCTTGCCTCAGTTTTAACCTTAGGAAGTGAGACAGTATCTTCTAGCTTGAACACTGGCGAAACTGCTTCATTAGCTTTGCTTTTGTACAGGTTATTCGGAAGAACAAGGAAACCACCTTCCTTATCTTATCCTAGTAGAGACAGGGAGTTATCCTTCAGGAAAGACAACACTTGCTTAACAGAAACTTTGCCAATTGTTGCTTTACGGCTGCTTAGAACGTTAAAACCCACTGAAACACACCTCTCAGAACAGTCATCCGGCGCCTTCTTTGAAATAGTCCTGACGAGGCCTAGAAGTGCGCTGGAATTTCTTTGGCTCAACGGCATACTTGGGGCAGCGGTCCAGCACACGACGAATGTTCTCAGGAAGAGCACTTGACCCAAGGAACGAACAGATTCCTTGCCCGGCGATGAAGCGGCGAGCGGTGCGGCTACCGGCAACAGCGAAACGGCGAGAATACAGCCAGTGTAGCTCTCGCTGCAAAATTGGGTCGAGAGTACTCCTGCACCCCCTACCGTTCAGCTCATCGGTGACGCCTATGAGCACCACGGATAAATCTCTTTGGTGTTTATGAAGTCAGCCAGTGAACACAGGCGAGTTTCGCCAATGAAATCAGGTTCAGCAATTCTTGTGATATTTCCACAATTGTGCATTAGTTTTGCGACGTTAGTGTATCAAGTAGTATTAGACTGGGGTGAATCCGTCAGGAGACGTTCTTAACTGAATACAGGTCATGCCCGAGCACGAAATACAACCTGATGGTGCTATACTCTGTCTCAGAAGTTCCCTTCAGCACTGTAGAGGGTACAGGGCCCCTTAGCCAATAGGAAGGACGATTAGCCCTCCACATGTATTCATACGCGCCGCGTCGTCTGCTAGCATCCCCCTGGCGTCTGTGCGCACACGTTCAGCGAGCAGACAGCAGCGCCGAAAAAAATAGAACATGCTGCACTCATCGAGGCTGCTGCTCTCCGCCTCGAGTGTATCACGCCGTCGTCGTGCGCTCTGTGGCCCGTGAGTTCTAAACAGACGCACGTATTTGCTTTAGATTTATGTCTTGGAGCTTCGGCAGCAATGTATTCGTGACTACATTGCGCTATTTCCATGAACCGCTATCAAATTCTCGGCGGGTTAGGCTTAGCAGGCGTGCTTAAAGCAATAGATTATGTCGCCAATAACGACAGAGCATACCTGATGCTTTGTCCGGATCGTGAGATGGCGCAAAGCGATAGCTCATTACACCATTCATTAGTTGCTGTGAGCGCTTAGGGCGAGCGTCAAGGGCAAGTTCGGATCGAAGCGGGTAGTCGCGTCTGCATGGGCGCTGCCATGTTGATATTTAACCACAGTTACCGATGGTTACTGATAAAACAATAAAGAAATACGACGTAAATGCGATGAAGAATAAACAAATTACTTATTGATGCGAAGAAGCAGATGCTAAACAAGGGTAAATGTCTCAACCTTGCCAACTGCAAGGCAATCATATCTGGATCTAGTTCTCCCCTGCGGAAGCATGTGGCTTGTTTACATCTCATAGCTTTGGCAGTGCTGAACGGTAGTGGTGAAACAGAGTATAGTCGGGGAGCAGCCCGGACTCTTTGACAACTGAGGAAAAGTAGATGTTGCGTTCTTAGAAAGGACTCTTACCAGAAATAGTTGTATGACCGGGTGCACAGCGCAGACAACGCAAAAATGTCAAATATCACAGAGATCGAGTTATTCTATCATGTTCACATTACTTTTAACTCTGCTTAAGTGGACTTTACTTTTTTGTTCTTGTTGAATACATCTCTGACATTAATAGACCAGGGGGCAAGAGGTGGAGTTGCTTACTTGTTCAGAAACGTATGGTGACCGTTTGATGTTGGCGTCAGGAAATAAGGCAATGAGCTGAACCTCAATGTCTCGCTGAACCTTGCGTTTGTACTTGTCGACACCACTGTCCGTGAAGATCAAGGCTTCAAGGGCGCCCGGAAGGGTAAACAGTCCTGCGTAGTGCAAAAATTGCGTAGTTGAGCGGAAAGACGTGGATTGAAGGAGAAATCAAGGGTGCTCGTGTCAGATCGTATTCTTTATAGAAGGGTAGATAGGCGAGCCAGTTTGTATAGATTCAACATGAAAACATGGTTACGAAAAAATCGCCCGAGACTCGCGATCGTTTCTTATGTGCATACGTGCTCACAAAGGGTAAAAAATGTGAAAGAAATTTTGCGTTGACGCTGTTTTTTTTTTTTTCACCAGTATTAAATCGCAGCAGATATGTTCGAAGATTCACAAAAAAAAGCATAGGCCCCTCGCGAAAAAGGGTTGCGAATAAGAAGTCATCATTCGCTTTACTGAGTGTCGAGGAAATGAGGTTCATTGTATTCAATTTGTCTTGTAACAGGGTATACGTATATCAGGCTCACTGGGCGCTGCCTGCATGTGCGCCTGCGAAAGCACTACAATGCGCTAAAGTCTGAACCGGGTTTACAGTAGTCCGCCCATCTCAAAGTTTGGTTGCGCACAAGATTCGCGCACCTCTGTTCTGTATTCTAATCAAGACACGAAAACTAGAAAGATTGCTGAAGATTTTTATCAAGAAGAATACAGGTAGTTGTGTCAGTCATTTGACATTATTGCATAACTCCACTAATGAAGAAGTTAATTAATTTAACTTTCTTAATTACTGTCCCAAATGATGTCTTAGACCATGTTGAAATGCAAGCCGCTACAGAAAAAAGCAATTGTGAAGACAGTGAGCAAATATGGCATTCTTTTAATTTTTTGAGGATGTTGAACACATTTTCTGAAACACACTGTATAGCACTTAGGAAATCTGGTGTAGTATCATATTTTTGATACACTTAATAAATGTGGAGCTTACGTTCCGAAGTGAAAGCCCCATGCAAACACAGCATGCAAAACTTGAACAATGACTTCTGGCATACAAATCGCGCTTCAGCAGAACACAGGGAGGTTCTGCATCGTATTTTTACCTGTTTGATTATGTTTGTACAACTCCTGGCTCTTCTGCAAGTCACTCAGTCCGATGTAATCTTTATCCGTGGTGACCACAAGGCCCAAAAAAAACCACATGGTCCTGGAGGCCCCGTCCTACCGGTAGATTAACCAGTTGTGCGATCTGAAAATTCGTTCCAAAGTAGATGTAAGCGACAGTTTTTTTAACGGTCCAGGCAAGTTAAATGACATTGGGGGTTACGCAAAAAGAAAAAAAGAAGTCTAGCCAGTTCCACGACTTCAAAGCTCCCGCAGAGCGAAGCTGTTGCCGCTTTCACAGTTCGGTCCCTTCAAGGTGTCTTCTTTTCTTTCACCCAGTTAATTCTAATTAATTTCTTCGTTGTTTATTTAACCTCAGTCAGAATTGTAGTTCCAGTCGACTGCTCTGGTCGTCGTGGATTATAGCACAGAGTATTCTCTCTTTCTGCTAAGGCTTTTCCTGTCACGTACCCCTAGTCTACCTTCTGCCATTTCAGGAGCAACAGCTTTGCTGTCCGACGGATTTCACGGCGGGGCACTGACTAGACTTTTTTCGGCACTGCGTAGCAAGATTCGTATTCAAGAGCTGTGTTCATATGGTGTTCCTTGGACTTGTCTTGATATGCTCGGCAACAACTGGAAAACGCAGTTTCTTCACATGACCCCCCTCTCAATCCGCTTTTTCGAATTATATGCACGGCTCCTCTTGCCCCCCTTGAAAATCCTCATGCGGACGAATTGAGTTCGACACTATATTCCGGAATACATGCACCTACTTTATAAATTTGTATTGCTTATAGGTTTAGAAACACTCCCACCCAAAAACATCTAGGAAAATTAGGCTGTCATGCAACATATACTGACCTAAAAAACTCCATTTGAGCAGTCTGTAAAATACAGGCATTCTTAATTTGTGCGTACAGTTAAAGGCCGCGATACAGCCCCTGCAGCGTGAGGTTAGCTCGCGTGCGAAGCACGAGCGAGAGGAAGCCTTTCCTGCAGAAACGCCGCAAGCAGCAAGAGAGATCTTGCGCGTTACCGTTCAGCGCAGCGCAAGAGCGACTTGGGAAAGCGAATGCACAGCGCTAGAGCATCAGGAACGACAAAGAGAGGGAGAGACAGCGCGCGCGCTGCCAGACAGCGCCGGCACGTTCACACTGGCACGTTCACACCGAACGCGAAGCTCGCAAGCGAGCAAGCGGATTTTCAAAGCGGACCGATCGTTCAGACCGATCGCGTTGCCTTCTGCCCGCTCTCCCGCGGGGGCGAAGCAATCCACCAATCCATGGTAGACCTGTAGTTATGTCGCGGCACTACACGATACTGCGCGCGCGCGTCTCGGAAGCCTGATTGGCTGCGGCCAAAGCGGCCAAGTTTTCCGCGCGGAGAAAATCGGTCCAGGCACGATCCGGGCAAGCGGCCACGGGTTTTCTGCTTTTGCGGATAATCTGCGTCCGCTTTCCGGATCCGCATCTCCGCTTTCCGGAGCCGCGCTCGGTGTGAACGCGCCTTTAGGCCGTCTACTGAGACCTTTTAAAAAAAGATTGCCAACGATTACGATATTCTCTAGTGCGAAATGTGAGCGACGCTATACGCGTGTTTTCATTCGGCGAATACGCAAAGAATTTGAGAGAGGCATGTGTGTACGTGAAGTCACATACTACGCTTTGCTTTAGTGCTTATTATTTTAAACCACTTTTAACGTGTTCTTTTTATTTCTGTCAGTTTTCGTTTGTTTATTTTTCATTTTTATTTTCTACTTGGTTGCTGTCAACTAGTTGCATGCAGCGCTTTATTTCTGTTTTTTTTATTTTATTGAGATAGCAGTTATATGGACACTCGAGGCAAATATTTGCCGTCACCGTCTACATCGCCGTCATGTTCCATTTAAAGTCAAAATTGATAACATCACCTCCTGCGTCGTATCTTCTGTGTGCGAGCGAAAGCTGACGAAGGCTGTAAATGGCTCCGGCTCATGAAGATATGCAACACACCAGCCGTCTCCATCGGGCGAAGGAACATAAAGGAGGTGCTGGTGGGGACTGCGTCGCTCGGGCAGTAACAGTGAACTTTGAGGGAAAGGGCGCAGTCGCGCACTATCTCGGCAGATATCAGTAGACGGCTCCTACCCTTGTGCTTACTGCGCTTGCAACGCTTACTTCGCGTTGAGGCGACATACAGCATGAAAACCGCTTCGCTTCCTGAAGCGGCAGTATCGCCTCACGCCCGCGTTCTGTAGAATTGCAATCCTAAGGGGCCGGCTGCTAGCCTTACCTCCTAAAACATTCCGATATGTTGCTGTCGCACTCATTCCATTGCCCTTGCGACGAAAGTGTGACCTTCATATTCCTTATTTCTTTTATTCCTTTTTTCCAGGACTTTTTTTTTTCGGTGAGGCAGGCGTCAGAGCAATCCAGCCGCCCTCGGCGAAAGAAGACGAGCGTCACGTGGCTGGAGGTGAGCGAGCCAGAAGATATATCACTGTGCTCGTTAGCCGTATCCTTGTCTTTTTTTTTTTAATTTTTATGTTCTGTTTCAGACATGTTTCGGATGCGAACGTTCCAGAGTGGTTCAGCCGGCCTTGGCAAAAGAAGAAGACCGTTGCATAGCTTTTAGCACTTGCTCTTGTTTACCAATGCACTTATCCACGCAGATTTAGAAAAACATCGCTGATCCCTCCGTCAAAGGAATCGGTATAACACGAAAGTGAAACGCGTCTTCGCAGAAGCAGTGCTAGCGATATATGAGAGCTTGTACAATGTGTATTGGTGTTTGACAGCTATAGCACCGTTTGACGTGGACACACCCACGTTAACGCCTAGTGGGAAATCTCCATCGCGACGACTAACGCCCATGGTCATGAATTAACCGTTGTTGTAGCTGTGGTTGTCAACATGATATACCTGCACACAGCCTATCGTGAATCCAGCGCAAAGACACCAACAAGCACGTAATGAACACTGGCACTCGATATGCATGTCTTCAAAGAGAAGTGGTACAGTGTGCGCTCCTGAGTCCTGCGCTCATGCGTACACTACCACGCTGCGCTTCAGCAACGCGGGAGGCCGAGGTTCGTAGCTTGAGCTGCGAGCGCGCGCAGGCGTTCTACGTCCTGCTGGCCTCTGTCTCGCTCCACCAAGGCACGACATTCGCCCGTCGACATCGCTGCCTTGCGGTCGCGCTCACTGCAGCAGTTTCATCAGTCGGTGCTATCGCACCCTAAGTAGCCGTCGGCGAAACAACGTTGGTGCATGTGGAGGATGCACTACTCCGACAAAGAGCCGACACACGCTAACACGAAGCTACAGTGTAACGAAGCTAAAGGCGAAGAACATCACATCGGCGATTCTCTGTGCTGGCGCGGCCGAGGATATGGTACTTCTCTTCCCAGCTCACAGGCGGCGACACCGACCCAGGCCACGCCAACAGAGAGCACCGAGCGAGAGAGAACGTGTGAGAGATATAGGCGCGTTCGCAGCTTGCTCTCCAGCTGCGTCGGTGGCTTAGTCGGTAAGAAACCGGGCAACCTCCGTCGCGGGCCAAGGAGTCACAGGTTCGACTCCCGGCGGGGTAACATTTTCATGATAATTTTTCTTTGTCATCAGGTAGCGTTAATTATATCAACGTCATATCCGTAACGGATATACTTGGTCGACCCCCACATAAAACACCTTCGTGTTAAAAGCGAAGTATGGAATAGAATGCGCACCCCGTGCTTCTGTAGTTCTTCGGCAGGCCCGATTCCGGAAAGCATGAGCAGCTTGGGAGTGTTTATGGCACCCGCGGATAATATCACCTCTCGGCCAGCTGACACGTACGTCCAGTTGCCTTCCTTGATGAACCACACACCGACGGCTCGTTTCTCTTTGTCAAATGCAATCTGAGAAGATGCAAGATGTAAGCATCATCAGCAGGCTTGAGGCTTAACTGTAATTGGCGTCAACGCGTGGTTTGGATTACTCCGCGCAACCCGAGGCTGTAACAACAAAGAATCACTTTCTTTAAGACACAGCCAGCGTTCAGAAACAGTGCACACTTTCTATTAGTTCGCATATACCCATCACTTTCGTAAATAGTCAGCAGTCCTCACAGCACAAGTATTCATATGTTTTATTATTCGTTTTCTTCTTGCTTAACATAAAGCATAGTTCTCGTGCGCTTTTGCAAACAATGAAATTTTTGGGCTACTTTCTTGTTATGTATTACTATGCGACGTATGGGCTGATAGCATTCAGTCCTGTATACCGTAAAATACTCATGAGTAATTGTATTTACAGGCGTCCTTGCCTTTTTATTCTGAAACAATTTCGCAGTTAAAATTAACGCGTCTTACAGTTGGGCGCACTGCATTCAGATGTATTTATTCTACCATGTGTTATTTGTTACCTCTTCCCCTTCTACAATCCTCCCCTGAGCATGTGATGCAGTACCATTAATAAATTACGAATATATGCGTAATTTTCGCTACGGTTTTTTTTTTTACGTCTTCTTATCGATGACATAATCTGGCAATAGAGAGAACGCACTGATAAAAAAATTCGGCAGATCCCACGTGCCTTGGGAATCGATGTTATGCGAAGCATGCGGAGGGAAGTTGACTGTGTTTTAATTGTTTTATCGAGCGAAACGTTAGGAAAGGACGCTAAAAATATGTACAAATGTTATACGCACAGACATATGTTGAACAGTCGCATATGTTTTATATAACCAGTTGTTTACAGTTGCGTAACGATGCCAAAAGCAACACGGGTATTAGCAACACCAGAAGCGGTAATCTGATATGTAGCGCTTGTGTTCTCGAGGATGGTAGCCCTGGACACTGCTACATAAGTCAACTTCAGTGGATGGCGCTTAACTACAATTGACGTTAACTCGACGTGACGGCTGTATCGTAGGAGTAACGCCGCAGGAGCGTTTGTGAATACGGGTCTAAATTTCGTGACTGCGGCCCGCTATCTGAGCTCAGCTTGAGACCCCAGCTCTACAGAAACAAGTTACACAGAGACATCGAGCACTCGCTGTGCCTGTCTAGCTTTGTGTTCATGGGCGAGCGCGGATTTATCCGTTAGGGGGAGCCAAATTTTCACCGCATTTCCCCTTTTCCCCCCAAGTTTGTCAAGTCCACAACGGAAACAAGCCTAATATAATATATAATATCTGAGGTTAACGTCCCAGAACCACGATATGATTGTGAGGGACGCCGTAGTGGAGGGCTCCGGAACTTTCGACCATGTGGTGTTCTTTAACGTGCACTGACATTGCACAGTACACGGGCCTCTACCATTTCGCCTCCATCGAAATGCGACCGCCGCGGACGGAATCGAATCCGCGACCTTCGGGTCAGTAGTCGACCACCCTAACCACTACACCACCACGGCGGACAAAAGAACAAGGTTCGCAATGGATGCCAAAATGAAAATGAAGCCATGACGTGCTTCTGACAACGGCTTCTTGCCTTCTTTGGTCCCTGGCTTTCAGGGGGTAAAGGTATAAGCAGTTCTTGGAATGCAACTCAAGGATCCTCATCCACCATTATCCTCGAGTACTTACGTGGCTAAATCCAACAGGTCCGAGTGAGTGGAGGTATGGGGCATACGGGGAGGTATGCCCCCCACCCCCCTTAATTGATTAGGGGGATAGAGAGGGGGGGGCGGGGGGGGCTCCCCTACGCGCACACCTCCGATTGTGTATGTTGTTCGCGCTCTCTGTGCAGTCCGAATCGCCAATGACGCCGACAGAAACCAAGTACTGGCCGCTCTCTGAAGAGGGCGGTCTGTGAGTTAGTTTTCCGACCCCCGCCACCCCCGAGACCTCATCAAGGACAGATTAAAGATTTCTCTCGCGCGCGTCTTTCCTTAATCTTACTTGGAACCGTACACCTTGCCCAAACCTCCCGAGTGTAGCGATTTCCGATCTTTGCAGTGCTTGTTCACTTGGCGCAAACACGTTTGCTTCCGATGTCTTGCATACTGTAGTCCGGTCACGTGCAACTTCAGAGTTTATGTGTGAAGCAGCGCACCGAGACAAGGCACGAAAAGAACGAGAAAAAAACAGGACAACTGCTGCACTCGCAACTAGTTTATTTCGAAGAAAACAAGGTTAATATACATACATGAAGGCGTACCACGTGCCACGTGCCTTGTTTCAGTGCGCTGCTTCACACATAAACATGAACTATCACCAACTCGCCCAACTTTGAACTTTACTGAACTTCAGAGCCACGTAATGCTGGCGCGTGCGTAGTTGGAACAGTGCGAGTAACACTAAGAGATTTGTTATGTGCCACACACATTAATATCCTGCGAAACTACATGATCTCTATATTAGACTAAAGCATCCTTTACATTAACATCCTCTGCATGCTGCTGATTGCCCCTCATATTGAAAACATGGTCATGTTTTAAAAGCGAAACGCTGGCAGGCTACCAAGAAAGCGTGCGCAATGCACGTTTCTGGCGGTGTTAGAGCCATCCCGCGTACGGTGTTGTGCCCGGGTCCCCATATCACCATACCTGACCTCAACATGAGTGTCCCTCATCACCATCCACACGCGAGGTCTGTGGCGTTTAAAAACTTCAAAAGTAGCCGCGACACCTCCATCCTGAATGTCCAGCGTCCACACAGGAATACCATATCATTCACTCTAGTGTAGCGAGCCTAAACGTTCGAGTACTTCGAGGAAACATCCTCGATCTTTAACAGGTTTACTGCACTCAAGAAAACAATGTTCAATATCGCCATAAGCAGGCCCGTAGTGCGAAATTTATTTCGAAGTGGAAGGGGGGGTGAGGGGGGGGCACTCGATGAAGGCCTTCACGATTCGAGAAAAGATCCATTTGCATTATTTATTCAGGGTCAAACGCCCCCCTCCATCAAACTTCCGTGGGGAGGACAAGAGCACGCCCCTCCCCTCCTGTCTACGGACCTGACCATAGATATGACAAGTAGGACTCATTGGAGATCAGACTTGCCGCGACGCCATTGTAATACATATGGTGGTATTGAACATTATTTGCTTAAGTGCAGAGAACTTGATAAATGTAGACAATGTTTCTTTGAAGCAGTCCAGCCACACGACAATGTAAGTTATATGGTGCTTCCGTGTGGACATTCAGGAAGGAAGTTTTTAAACGTTACAGTCCTCGCATATAAGTGGTGATGAGTGACACTCATGTTGGGGTGTGGTGATATGAGGGGGCCCGGGCACAGCGTCGTACGCGGGATAGCTTATGGACTATCGGCGCGTGCACAGCTGCGTCGCGCTGCGCGTGCCTCCTTGGTAGCATGACCCGCGCTTCGCTTTTAAAACATTATCACGTTTTCAACATAACCTGAAAGGAAGTTGAGCTGAGTTGAATAATTTTTATTTGCCCAGCGGTTCCACAAGGTATGCAGGCGGGCAATTCCCTGCACATCTCGCAAGGCTAGATCGGCCAGCAATTATCACCCCCCTCCATCTTCTCTTTCATTCATTTCTAAATGTTGCGCCCATCACCATGCTCTGCTACAGTTAGCGTTGTGTGGTCTTCAGCTGCTTAAGCTACTGTGCTCTCCTCGACATTTCATTAAAACCGGTTGGATGCACAATGTAACACTTCTCCTTTAAATATGGCCTCAAACGTTCGTTCATTTCTTGCTAATGCCTGCTTCATTGTCCAGCAGCTTACTGCTGTCCTTCAACTTCCGCGAGTGGCTGCTGTAATATGATACAGCCTCTTTCGTATGGGCAGAAAGCTTTACTTAGTTTGAAATCTTGCTGTAGGTCAGCTAGCGAGGACAGCGCGTTAGGTTTCGCGCTGCTTCAATCACATTATTGTTCAATAAATATAGCAATGCAGTGACGGACGTTATACGCCGTTAATACCTTAGTGACAGTGCTTTTGGTAGACACGTGTAGATGACCTTGACGTATGTTCCTGACGCTCTTCAAGAAGCACTTGTTGGCGCTCATTCTCACTCCAGCGGCAGTGTTGCTTTGCACCCTCGAATAGCCTGCAGGTGAGAAAAACAAAACACGAGAATGTGACTTACATTTTGTACATGTGCTTCAAAACTTTACTGACCCTGAAGACAAACCGAGTTCGCCATAATTTGTCCGTCGGAAACAGAAATGGTCATCATCATGAACCGGCCACGCGCTCTCTACCTCCTCTTCTTCTTCTTCGTCCTCTTCTGCTTCGCTCCCAGAAGACGTGTGCCCATTTCTCCGGTGTGGCTTGTAACAACACTGATAGGTGAGAGAACGATCACAGCGAGAGAGAGAAGGAACGAGTGAGAGACAGAAAGAAAGAGATAGAAAGGAAGAGAGGAAAAAGGCCGGGCGAAAACGATTCTTGACGAGGCGGGATTGCGAACACGAGTACGCTCGCTCCGAAGGCGAGCGTCCTAACCGCTCAGCTATCCAGCCACATTTTTTTTCTTTCATGGTATTTATGAAAATGAGTATTAGAATGAACATTAAAAGGGCACAAATATAATGAAACGAAAGTACTATCACATAGCGACAATAACCGCTCCAGCGTTACCAAGGAATCACCAGGTGCACGCTATAGCAGAACATATATAAGCTGCTGTGACCTCCTGGCAACATGTCAAAGGGCGGGCTTTTACAGCGACTTTTGCTCACCATTGCGAGGATACGGTATGGTTTTCGTTTGGACAGTTATATTTTCGAGGCTACCGCAATTTCTTGATCGAAAGGATCTGTGGGTGCCTGGAGGTCTCGCAAGTCTTACCTGTAAATCTGTCGCCGTTGTAGTCAACGTACTGGTAGTGTAACTCGCTGCAGGCGTTGAGGAAGTGGTAGCTCAGCGGCGTTCTGTAGCGGGGGTAATTGATGGGCGTCTCCCCTCTCGTTCCGTGGTAGTACCTTTCTGCGTAGGGTTAAAAATATTGCGTGCATGCGCCTTATGAAACGTACACGTCGACTGCGGATTCTTTAGTTGGTGCTTTCTGAACGACAGAGGCGGAAATGCATTAGCGTAAGGGGCATAGGTCGGCGAATTCACTCATGAGTCGACTCACTCGGACTCACTCAGACTCAGATAGAGCCGTCAGTCTGACTCTGAGTGAGTCCGGGTGAGTAATATCTTGGTGAATTTGAGTCTAAATAAGTTCTGGTTGAAGAAAATTTTCGTGTGTGAGTCCGGCTCAGGAAAATTTTGGTGAATCTGAGTCCGAGTGATTCCAAAGCGCTAAATATTTTTCATGAGTGAGTCTGAGTGAGCTTCACAATTTTTGCCGACCTATGATAAGGGGACAGGGGGTAGGAGCAGGGGAAAGGGACGGTAAGTAAAGTGCCAGCTCGATGAACCAGTTCTCACTATACCCTCAAAAATTGTATTTGGAGCTCAAAGTTAAAATTTTGCTGCCACATGTTATTTCACGAAGCAACGGCATTTTCCACCGTCACCGGAGAGCGCGCACTGACGGGCGCTTGTGTCGTGTTCTTCTCTCTTTGTCCCCGTCGTGAGTGCGCGCTCTCCGAGTAACGGCGAATGCATACCAACTCGGCCACATTTCTGCTTTGTCGTTTTCCAACAAGCACCGTGAGCTTTGGCATATGATACAAAATGGGAATATTGAATGACGACCTTATTCTTCCTGCGGCGGCCTACATTTCCCCTCGTTTAGATCATGCTGAAAAGGTGGGAGTAATGCCTTACTTGGCTCACACACGTGATCAGTAATCTAGTCTCCGTACCACACAGGACTGGAACAACCTTCTAGGACCAATCACCGTTCGTTGTTCGTCTTTTCCGCTTTCGTAACCTTGGAAACGTAAGTCTGCCAGTGTGTAACTAACCAATTTTGTAATTATATTTATTCGTGAATTGTTAGATTTTTTTTGTCTGCTCCGGCTTGTACTGATACATATCGTTTCAGCTAACATTGTATTAGCAGAACAAAGGTTGTATCATGTGTTCATCTGAATGTTCCACTCCCCTCTGTAATGCCCTTGGACCTTGAGGGCATCTCAAATAAATAAATTAATAAACGTAGGATGGTTTTACGGTCGCCGTTAGAAACAAATAAATGTATGCCCCTACATTGTTCTTTGAAGCAATTCTGTTTCTCGCTTTTGCAGAGTAAAGAGCAACTCTGAACTCCAAAAATATCTGTCCTTGACAAAGCATGGAGATAGTTCATAGTGTTTTTAATCGGTTAGCATTCAATCATTTATAGTTTAGCCTCTAGTAGATTAGTCTGTATTTATTCATGTTTTTCATCATGTAACTGATATATACTGCGTTTTTAAAAATGCTGAAACGCAGTTATCAATGCATGTAAAAGTTGTTTGAAAGCTGGAACCAGGATGAAGCAAGAAGCAGATATATGAAGCTTTGATAAAAAATAAGGTTGAAGTTCTTAAAGCAATGCTGTCGCTAGTAAACGGACAGACAACATATGTTATAATATGGCACTTATTGACACGATAGCGTTACAGAGCTCGTTTCGCAGAAATTCCGGCGTGGGCGTCAGCATCGTTGGCTGTAATCGAAATATATGTATGGTATAGCTGTTATTAAGCGCAATTCAACGAAGACAAACGAGAAAGGAACACAAGACAAGCGCTTACTCGCAACTGAAAGATTTATTGAAAAGGGAATACTTTATAGCGCACTTCAACGAAGACAAACGAGAAAGGAACACAAGACAAGCGCTTACTCGCAACTGAAAGATTTATTGAAAAGGGAAGAATATAAATTCTTCCCTTTTCAAGGAAAGGAAGAATATAAATTCTTCCCTTTTCAATAAATCTTTCAGTTGCGAGTAAGCGCTTGTCTTGTGTTCCTTTCTCGTTTGTCTTCGTTGAAGTGCGCTTAATAACAGCTATACCATGCATATCAACCAACTAGCCCAAATGTCGATTCTCTTGAAATATATGTGTTGTTCGTGAACGCGAACGAGAAATAGATGAGAATAAATAAATAATAAAAATGTTCGGTTCGAGTAATAATCGAAAGCAGGCCGCCTGCGTGGCGAGCAGATATTCCAACCCACAACTATTACTTCAAAGCTTGTAACTGTTTCGGGTAAAAAAAGACATATGTGAATGGCATGAATTGCGAGGAGTCCCTTAACCCATGTAATATCGCGTGGTAGAAGCACCAGGCGTTAGAGCATTGAATTGCGCAACAAGCGGGTGGTTTAAAGGTCGATCCATTACAATGTGCTCAGGCCTAATTCATCATCATTACCAGCAACAGCATCAACAAAGTGTGCAGCTGCGCTGGTGCGCGCGTTACTTTACGAACGCGTGGTGGGCACTTCACCGACTCCAAATAGGATTAATTATGGCGTAGTGAGCACCTCGCAGCTGCAAGTGTAGTAGACGTGCTAGGATAGTTTAGTACGGCCAATATTACGCGCACAAAGCTTGCTTTTCATTGCGGCGCGGTTCGAGGCGACCACTGTGAAGCAAAGCAGATAGGCGAGCGATTAAGAAGGCGGTGCGAATGAGGCCCGATTAAATATCGTGGTCTACTGTTGAAACCGCAGCTCAAGCATTCTCCAAGTTTAGAAAAAAAAGGGGGGGAGGGGGGGACGTTTCAAAGCTCAACTACATATCAGGAAGTTGATAAAAAGGAAAACGGGCCAAGCTAAAGTATGCAAAACATTCCAATCTATAAAAACAACCCCTTGTAAGTTTCGTTAGTCTGAAAGCAGCACACATATGCCCATATATCTCACCAGCCAGAAGTGAACAAGAAGAACGCTGAAATTTTTGTGTGTCTAAAGCCGCGTTCAGACTGCAGTCGCATCTTTCATAAATGTCGTATCGCGTTACAGCTGTATCGTCCGTTTGCGTAGTTAGCGATCACGTATGTTCACATTGATCTTTCCGGTACGATACGTTTTTTGACGACGCGCCAATCGCCACACTGAATGTGCGTTGCGTCCTCGCTACAATTTCAGCCTAGCAAGGTTCGCGTGTTTGGCCATGGCTGGGCTCGTTGAGGCTAAACGGGAGACGCGACGAGCGCTCTCTTTAACGCACGTCGCATCCGCCCTCTATGCCGGCAAACCAACTGCACAGACACGCTCCTGCAGGGCTTTCAAGACGCGCATGAAGACGCGGAATCTGGAGAGGCCGGAAGCCCCGCGAACGGAAAGTGAAAACCGAAACTGCTTCGCCCATTGGTCGTGCGTAACGGTCGCATCAGTAATTGTCGTAAAAGTCGCGGGCCCGCCAACATTTACGCCCAAACGTTACGTAATTTACGCTAAATCCAACAACGTCTGAACATGCTCATTAGGTTGCTTGCGCTTACGCTTACAATCCTTACCGAGGATCCGTACGTAGCGCACGTAGTCTGAACACGGCTTCAGTAGACTCAGTGTCCTTACGTCTGCGCTCTTAGTTAGAATCCCATACCTCTTTTAACCCTTTCAGTCCCTGTGATTCCAATTGGAATCATAAATTATGTAGGCCTGTCAGCAAGCATCTGGTAAAGATAAAGCTTTGTTCTTCCTCAAGAGCCCGTATTTAGCATCTGCCCTACACGTGGTGTCAACATGGTACATATAATAAAGGCAGGTCACGTCTGAGCGAAAGAAATTACAGAAGCGGTCGTGCTGCTCGCGCATTTCGCTGAGGCAGCGTCTTCTTTCACCGTGCAGAGATAGGGCATTAATTTTAGTTCTGTGCCGGAAATCTGAATTTTGGCTATTGGACAATACGCTATCCTATGCAAATAATATTTTAAGTAGTAAATGCAGTTAAAATTATGGAATTAATTTTAAATAATAATTATTTGTTAAATTAATTGACACGTTAATTACTCTTCACTGAAAAGTGTGAGCGAATAGTTTTTCAGTTTTTTTGGACTACCACGATCATGCTCATCTCAAAATGTAAGAGCTAGTTCCTTACATTGAAAATATTTAATTCGGGACTGAAAGGGTTAATAATGAAATTTTATATCTGCCTCAAGTGCGCCATTACAAGCACTCGTCAATGCCAGGACACGTTTCGATATCATATGTTATACGCTTTGCATATGTAGGCTTGGACATATAGGATAGACAGTAAATGCGCTGCAGATAACGCAAGCGACAACCACGCGCACTGGCTGCTTTTTATGAAACTGTTTGAGTTTGTTTACAACGGCGTTAAATACGAGCTTAGTGATGCGGTCGGCTTTATTTTGCCGTGTATATAGCGTTGCGAACGCCATAACTACTGTAACTAAATTCGCGTTTCACCGTGAATAAATCATGCAGACTGTGCAGAGATTCTCTTCTGGGGCATTTTTTCTATTCCTTTTCTTTTTTCGACGGCAAGGGCGGCTTCAGAATTTTTACCTTAACAGAGGGGAGCGGCTGGTACGACAGAGGCCCTTCAAGAGTGCCGTTGAAGCCTGAATAACATAGCTACGATGTCAGCTTTGTTGCGCTCCATAAGGGTTGATTGGGCTAAACATTGCAAGTTCACGAACAAAACAACACATTTCAGAAATCCGCTATTCCGGACCAAAATATATCTCACAGTAGTATGAACTGGAATCGTTAAAGCAGAGGTCAAATTCTTGCATTGCTTTTCGACGGTATTGAAGTGATCGTGCAAAAAAAAAAAAAACAATCACTCGTAAGATGTGTAACAGAGTGGTCGGCTGCAGGAATATTATGCGCGTTGGATGTCTTGATTGCAGCTTGCCGAAATAACATAAGCAAGAACCAGGGTTGCCGTTGGGTGGACTTGAAAAGGAGCCAGAACTCAAGCCAAAAGTAGCCAAAAGTAGCCATGCCATTTAATATTATCGCCAAATTTGTAGCCAAGTGGAACAGAAGTGGTATTATGAGCAGATTCTTTAGTATTGATCAATAAATATTACCATTTTGAATAAGTAAGAGCATAGAAAGCCACCAATAAGTTGGAAATAAATTAAGTGAACGAATTATGATAAATTCATTATGCGTGCATATATTTTATGTAGAAAATGTGAGTTCTTGCCAGACACAAAGTTATATTAGAATATTTCAGCCAGCAAGTCAGAAGGAACAGGTAAAGTTGAAACAGATTTTCGTTGAAGCTGCAGACCAAATTCTGGTTGTAGATGAACAGGCCAGCTAAATTTTGTTGCAGATGTCTGTTTTCCCAAGTTTACACGAGAACACGCACTGCGCATCAGAATTATTCGTAAAACTTGCGCGTTGCATCACAATAGATGGCGGGAAGATTGAGCACCAAGCTGCCCACGTGTTCGTCACCATGCACGCAACTTCGCTACTCCGTATTCGGAGACGCGCTAAGCGTCGCGTAAGGGTGCCTCGATGCGCACCAGCCTACTGGTGGGTGGAGAACGACCGTACGTATCCGCTGAAGCGGGAGAAAAGCTTAAAAATAATGTGTTTCGTCTGCAAAAATGAGAAAAAAATGGCTACCTAATGCGCCAAATCAGCACATTAAAAGTAGCCAGAAAATAGCCATGGCGCCAACTGCAAATTTTTGTCGCCAGACGGGGTCGAAAAGTAGCCCATTTGGCGCAAAGTAGCCACCAACGGCAACCCTGGCAAGAACATTAGCGACATAAACGGAAAAAATTATTTTATGCGGTCGGTAGAATTTGCAACAGCTATTGCAAATTCGGAGCAGGGAATTCCGCGAGAGCAATTTCTCATTCTTCCTTTTATTTCACCAAGAGCTGCTCAGGTAATGCTTCATCTGAATAGCGGATCACATTGCTGAAAAAGCACAGAATTCACAACTTTTTGTGCTATAAGGAATGACAGACTATGCAGGTCATTGTCCTAAAAGTGAGCGACCCTGCTCATGAGCGAAAAAACTATATCTGGGCAGTACAGACTCTAACGATTACACGCAAATTAGTTTGAAGCGTGAACCAAAAGACGCCTTACATCCAATGATTGTGATCCATCTCCACCCACCCCACCACTACCCGCTCCCAGAAAAAAATAAAAAAAGTTGTTGTGCTAGAAATGTTCGTGAGTGAACCAGCCATTTCGGGACATCATCATCATCATCATCAGCCTGACTACGCCCACTGCAGGGCAAAGGCCTCGGACATGTTCCGCCAATCAACCCGGTTCCTGTGCTTTCTGCTGCCACGTTATACCCGTAAACTTCTTAATCTCATCTGCCCACCTAATTTTCTCTCTCCCCCCTCACGCGTTTGCCTTCTCTTGGAATCCAGTCAGTTACCCTTAATGACCAGCGGTTATGCTCAGCGGTTTGGGACATACTAGCTGGGTTTTATATTAGAGAGAATGGAAGATAAGCTGCAAACAGCAGTTACGAATGAATGAAGCACTTAAACTCTATCAAGAAGCTTTGCGAATTCCTTCCATCAGTCTGGATTCACAACTATTCCTTTGTTAGCTTAAATGCCCGAAGCCTTCATTGATAGCATAACCACCATATAGATTGATTGTTACCTGCTCTTATCAATCATTCTAGCGTAAGATCTTATACCTCGTACTTTATTTAAAGCGCTGAGCCCTAATCACAAGGCTTGTCATTCGTGAATGGTACTTTCCAGTGGCTTAGCCATGGCGGGGGTGGGTACTTCAAACCCTCTGAACTTTTTCAATTTTTCATGCGCATATATACACGCACACATACAAACGCACGCACGAACATACATAAAGCATTGTTGAACAACCTACCCCCCCTCCCCCCGACAAAATTTCTGGCTATGTTTTGGCCTGCACGACTCTCTAATCATGTCTGGATAGCGGTATAGCTGGAGTTTTTTGTGAAGAACATTTCCAACGCAATGGGCTTTTTTTTTTTTTTTGTTATGGGCGGGAGGTATATGTAAGGATATCACCGCTACACTCTTTTAACTCGAACTCTAGTCTTGTCTCTAACATTTTGGTGGTATCCCCTGAAAAGACTACACGACTCACTGACGTGTTCAGGCACACCGCTCACGTTGAATGTCTCGATGGCCTTGAAGTGGGGCAACACGCTCGTGTAATTCCATCCGGTCGCTCCGAAACGTCTCTCCCACCTGTTGAAGTCACGTTTGCTTCCCCGCACGAATGACATGGAGTTGATGGAACTGGTGCCACCCAGTATTTTCCCCTGGTTGATTGTCGCCATCTGCCTCGGGAGGTGCGAAAGGAATTCATTTGCACAATGCCACAAAAAAAAAAACATTGCGGTTAAAGGTTTTGCACCAAATGTCTAAGTTTCAAAAATGTAAAAAAAAAATACTTAAATGACGAAATTCTGTATCTGAATAAACTGATCATGTGAGCAACATTAGAAAATACCAGGCCAGGATTTACTTGCATGGTAACTTTTCTAAGGCAAAAACCTTAAAAGTCTGTTCGTGCGAGGTTCAAAAAATGTTCGCAAAAAGAGGAGCGTGCCAGCTGCATAATATTCGTCCACTTCGTCTTTGCGCCGTTCGCGCGAACAGCAGAGCAGTATAGGGGCGTGAAGAAGGGTGAGACGCGTCCTCCACAGCGGCCCAGTGGCGATCGCCTTGCCAACCACGCACAGTTTAGACGGGGGAGACGCGCCAGTCGCGTTCGCAATCTGGGTCCTGGACCAGTCCGCAATGGAGGGCAACGGGTTCGCCCACCAACAGGCCCGAGCGCTGTTACACCGGGCCACACTTGCGGAATGTGCGGATGAGAATGAGGAGAGCCAGTCATTTCTCGCGTACAAAGGCATAGTGGAGTTTTACCGCAACGAGCGGCAAAGTGTTTTCGAGCCTACCTGAGCCAGTAGGGGCAGGAATGCCCTGCGTGCCAAGAGCCAGGAACACTACAACAAAAGGTAGGGGAATGTAACTTCAACTAGAAGCACCCACCAGCGCTCATCTTTCACGCCACCCACAACATGTTCCTCCACCCTTTCCCACCAATTAGAGAGCGGTGGAAGATCTTCCTGTCCAATCCCGCCCTGAAAGACCTGCTGCGGCTTGCTACCAGGGCCCAGGCAGTGAGAAATGTTGGGCCCAGTCGGGACTGGGCCCTACATGGCTGCTTCGGCTCGCTAGGCGGTCGGTTCTTAATGGGGCGGTCGCTTTTCGAAAACTATGTAGGACGGTGCCTATTTGTCGGCGCGTGAACTCAGAGCTTCATTGCACATCACTATGGGCGCAACTAAGCTTTCGCCTTCGCATACCCCGTACTTTTTAACTATCACCCAGTCGGACAGACAGTCCTATGATAGGTTGTGCAGCGTGAACGAAGACGTATTCGCCGCGAGGGCCTCCACTGATGAGGCCAGCGCTGCGATCGTTTTGACGCCACAGATAGGATGCTCCTGCCCGCCTTGCTGCGTATGTGGAATGCGACTTTCGGGTACAATCGCGATGCGTGGCATTCAGTCCTCCGCGTGTGATACTTAATTTGGCCAGCTGAAGATATTATCGCCGTATAAGCAGTGCTAGGTTGCGTGCAAGCAGCTTCTAATAATAATAATAAAATATCTGGGGTTTTACGTCCCAAAACCCCGATATGATGACGCCGTAGTGGAGGGCTCCGGAAATTTCGACCATCTGGTGTTCTTTAACGTGCACTGGCATCGCACAGTAGACGGGCCTCCAGCATTTCGCCTCCATCGAAATGCGACCGCCGCGGCCGGGATCGAACCCGCGACTTTCGGGTCAGCAGCCAAGTACCGTAACTGCAACACCACCGCGTGTTCAGCTTGTTGGTGTACTGTTCGATGCCTCAGTGCCAGACGTATGCTACAGATCCCGCAGTAAGTTTTCATCATTACCCTGTATGTAAAGAAATGCGCGAAATTTGGCTGGTAAAGCCGAAAATGGGAAAAGACGCCAACGCTAGCTTGCGGGTCCGCAGAACGCACTTTCGTGACGAGGATTTCGTGTACGCCGCCGCAGCTGAGATGTTCGGCAACAGCTGACGTATGCTCATAGGCGTGCGCAGGGTTCCCCTTTCAGGGGCGTCGAACGTTCGTCGCAGCGCCCCCCTCCCTATTAAGTCAATGTAGGGGGCAGACTTTGCGCCACCCCCCCCTCATAGGGGATGACAAGGGGGGGGCGCCGCTCTGCCCTCCCGTGCCGTGCGCATGCTCACGAGTGCTCCAGGCAGCTCATCGCGTGCGTTTGTCGATGACTGATGGAGAACTACAGGCTCACTGTAAATTAACAAAATAAGTTAAAAGAAGAGCTCCGGCGTCTCAAATATCTCTCACGGCGAGGTCCTTACGAAACAAACATTGTGTCACGCTTACGATCTCATCGAAGGCGCTGAAAAC
>JALIZH010010693.1:0-80003 GCA_030522465.1 Rhipicephalus appendiculatus | reverse complement strand
CTCTCCGCGTCGACCATTGCATACTACACTCTTAAAAAAAAGGTTGTAGTACTTACTAACTTCGGTTTACTAACTACTTGTCACATATGTTACAACCCTGTTAGTAAGTGAAGTTAGTAACGGGAAGGTTAGTAATCGTTACTACCCTCGTCTTTACAAACTCAGTTAGTAGCGGTTACTAGTCGTCTCGTTGCTAACTAGTAAAACATAGGTAGTAACGGTTACTACCCCAGAAAAAAAAGTAGTAACTGCGATAATTCCGCCTCATTAGTCACCCGTTTTTATAACGGTCAAATTCGCGAGCATGATCATTACAATATATCAATGGGTATTTATGCATATAATGTCGTGAAGGAGAACAGTACAGATACACAACCACTAGTCTACGCGACACGTGTAATTCGTAAGTGGTTCCAGGAGTATTTATAGCCCTACCTTTGGAGAACACAGCTGGTGCCGGTGAGCAGCTAGGATTTACGATGAATGATTTAAGGTACGCGCCTATATTTATATAGCGTACCATTGGATTAGGTGTGCGAGGTAACACAGCGTAGAACTTTTAATCAAGCATATTAAGACAAACAACATGTTATCTCTATTTTGCATAATACCGCCTCAACATGGCTTAATAATCAAGAGCCAAGACGAGGTACTAAGCTTACTAATATCGCCTCAGCGAATTTGACTGGGTCCCCATGCTAGTAAATAGGCTGCAAAAAGCTCGTAATAATTACTTCTAAGGTTCGTTTAGCAAGTTCGTTAAACAGGTGCATGGCAAAAAGTTAGTAACTGTACGCAAGAGGTAGTAACCGTTGCAACCTATAATTGTCTGCTAACTTAGGTAGTAAAAAGGTAGGAAAAAGTTAGTAATGGCCCAAGAAAGTTAGTAACAGCCGCTGTTACTAACTTTTTGCTCATGGTTACAAGCTTTTTACTAACTTTTTTTTTAAGAGTGTATGGCACCATTTGAACTATGCCATGACATGTTGTACAATCAACCATGTAGAGAACAAAACTAACCGCTCGCTTTGGTGTCAGCTTCGGCGTAATGTCTTTGTATATCCGCGCTCGATCACGCTCGAGAGTGGAAACGCAGGGTGCCTCGCATAACCACTGTGCACACAGCGCGTGGGCGCTGGCCTCCTTCTGGAATTCAGAGCGCAATACAAACCGGTTGCCGTGACGGCGAGCTGTGCTTTTCCTCGGGGAGGAGGAGGAGGAGGCCCTCCATCCATCACTGTGTTGCGGTCAGCTCGTAACGGTCCTTTTGCCAGCCCACTTTTGACGGCTAAAGACGGCCGTGAGTCGCAGAACAAAAAAAAATGGCGAACCCCCATCGGCGCACGCCCCGTTAAAGGATTACATGCCCGAACGTGCCGCCTAGAGTTACGGTAGTGCATTCGTTTTCATACACGCTCTCTTCCGCAGAATACACGCGACAAAACACGGTGTCTTACGTAACGGCACGGTGTTCGGGTCCGGGTGACGAAATTGTCTAGAGGAAGCTACTTCACAAGCGAACTATGAGTTATGACCAAGCCGCTACGTCGTACATAATGTGAATACTCTATCTTCATCTTACTCTCTCTCTCTCTAGCTATCTTTTGCTCCTCCCCACTGCATATGCACGGCCGTTCACGTGCAGGCAATTCACGTCAAACGGTTACAAAGCGGTCGGCTGTAAAATGTCTCCTCCCGCCTTCTGTGTCTATACATTAAATGAGAACAGAATTTCTTAATAGCTACCCTCAGCCATATCGGTACGACCGACCGACTACTTAAGTCCCAGTGACGTCATAGTCTCACATTGCAGCACAATCGGCGGTGTTAACGGTCCGTCTAAACGCGGGTAACGTCGTTAAAATCTACGTAGAAGAGCACGAGCGAGCGACGTCAGCGCATGGGCGCCCACATATACAGGGTGTCCCAAATATCTCGCAGCATTCGTGATTTTAAAAAAAGAGGAACGACGTTACGGGAAGCAAATCTGGTGCATATTGTTCCCAGTAGAGGGAGTACCCATTAATTTTTTTTAGTTCATAGGGTTTTATACTCTATAGACCAGGGGTCTCAAACTCACCTCAGCCAGCGGGCCGCAGTCACGCAATTTTGTCCCGCAAGGGCCGGAGCAGCGAAGGAGGTAGGAGCGGGGGGGGGGGGGGGGGGGGAGTTTTTACAGTTTGCTAGAAAAAGCTGCCATTTGAAAGAAAACTTTCTCATGTCTCATATACAGTTCATTTCAGAAGTAGATGTGGTGCCAGGATTCCAACATGTGGCTACCGATCGTCCACATGACTCAAATCTGGGCGCCGGTTGGGAAATATGAGTGGTGTTTCACGGTTATGTTTCAAAACAATGTGAGCGCATGGGATGCCTCACGGCGACAATGCCTTAAACCAGTCAGGCCTGCGTTGCTCACGAACATGATTATAAGATAAATTTTAAAAAATGTGGGGCGCATACAGTCATGTGCGGGCCGCGGGCCGCAGCCGAGACCTTCGCGGGCCGCATGCGGCCCGCGGGCCGCGTGTTTGAGACCCCTGCTATAGACCCTTTTCATAATCCGCAAGGGCGCTTCCCTGTACTGCATATTAATGGCGGCACCCGTTGTCCTTCAAGTGGAGAGGAGGTCCTAGTGGAACGTGTCATGGCTTTTTTATCATGCTTATTTACATCAAGGGAGCCCAGTGAACGTTTTCCGCACCATAGGGCAAGTAAACTGCGCTTGAACACGCTGTTTGCAGGAAGTGACCAGCCGCCATTAGTATAGGCAAACTGTATAGCAGGAAAGCTAGCTTTACGATTATGAAAAGGCAGTGATGTTCCGTCCTGGACAGAAGAATTCCCTTTCCGAGGCCCGAAAATTCCCCATTTCCGGCATTTTTCCCCGCATACATCGCCAAAAATCCCCGCATATTTTCCTGCACAAAAAAAGTTTATATATATATATATATATATATATATATATATATATATATATATATATATATATATATATATATATAGTGTTCGACGTGTTTCCGGCTCTTCCCATCGCTTTCTCTTCTTTCCTGCCCAACTCAAAGCATCGCCTCTGAGATCGGCTTTTAATACTACGAAGGAGCTACCTTAGAGCTCGCTTTAAGCGGTATGCGATGCGGAAGGAATGCTGTACATGCTCATGCACACGGCCACTGCATAAGAAGAAAAGTTTATTATTGTTGTTGTTTTTTTTTTTTGTTACTCAGTGACGTGGCGTACATTAATGTGCCTAGCACACGCTGTATCTATATGCACCACATTTTGCACAAAAAGCACGTCAACTTTTCAATAATGGTGACTAAATATTGTGAAATAAAACAAGCTTTTGTGGCGGTATTTAACATTTTATTGACTTGATTAGGAACGGTTCTGCAAACTACTGTAAAGAAAAAAAATAAATAAATGTGAAGTGACTAGAATATATATTAACTGGGTTTTTAGAGACTATGGTCTTTAAAAACGAACCTTAGAAGCTGTGGTTTGGCGCGCTACATGCGCCAGAAACGATTGCGACATGTGAAAGCCTCACGTCCACAGTCTTTTGATCGTTATAAAAAAAAATTTCGCAGCCCCTCAAAATTCCCTGCAATATCGCGAAGATTCCCTTTTTTCTCTTTCGTCCAAAATAACTGTCGAAAATTCCCTGAAAAAGGGAAAATTCCCTGCACGGAACATCACTGTGAAAAGGGTCTATTGGCACTATTGGCACATAATTATGTAGGTAACTCGACAAGTACTCACGTAATTACCAAACTGTCAATGAGGCATATGTAAGCATGTTCTAATGACATCTAACTGTGTCATTTCAAACAACGTACTATTTACGTGCTCATTTTCTCCGGCTGGTAAAGAAATCCCGCGAAATATGAAAAATAACACGTGACTACACTCCCACCCGCAAAAGAAAGCAACGCCCTCAAGTAAGCTTACTGCAAGCAACCGCTTTGCCTGTTGTCCATTGCCAGAGACAGCGTTTTGCACATTGGCAAGGGTACAGGTCGGACGCCAACGACATGCGTCGAAATTTTTCAGGAATTCCTTACACCCGATTGGACGCCACTATCATTATCCATACCTCACGGCAGACTGTTCCCATTGATAACGCGGCTGGTGCGCTGTTCTGATTGCGGCCTGACTCCAAGAGCAAAGCGCCGCATTTCTTCGGTCGGGGAGAGGCAGATAGGGCAGTCCATACTTTTTCTTTCTGTATTTTTTCCTCGATTCTGGCTACTTCACAGTGAGCCTGTTTGAGGGCGCAACTTCCTGATGCGCGCAACAGTCTACACACATGTCACTTTTCAGATTTCGCGGGCTTTCTTTATCAGCCGAAAAAAAAATGAGCGCGCAATTAGTACGTTGTTGAAAACAGCACACTTAGATGTAATTCGAACAGGACTACATATGCCTCATTGACATTATGATGATTAGGTGAGTGCTTGACGAGTTACAAATATAATTATAGCTAATTAACTAAACCTCATAAACGAAAAATTAATGGTGGGTACTCCAGTCTACTGTGAACAATATGTACTGGGCTTGCTTCGCGTAACGCCGTTCCTCTTTTTTAAAATCATGCTGAGTGATATTTGGGACACTCTGTCTACCGGATGAACATGAAAAATGTAAGCTAATGTTCCGACGGCTGAACTTGAACTCTGGGTCTCTAGTGACGAAGACCGATGTTGTAACCATAGCACCACATGCGCATGCCTCATCAGGCGAGATCAAACACTTTTGATAATGTTCCGCGTGCAGTAAGCGCGTTGAGGCGATTAGCGCGTTTCCTACAACACTGATGCTTTATTGAAGAATTTCCTTCGTGCAAGCCAACACGTTTAGATGCTTCGCACGTTTTCACAGCACTAACGGAGTGTCCTAGAGTCGTAATTCAATAAAATGTGCACGTATATACATTCTAATCAAATAAGTATACACATTCAGAAACACTTCAGCAACGACAAGTTTAGGGCGTCGCCTTATTTTTCCTCATTCGTGTCGGACACACGTATCGCAATGTGCTCAAGTGCTATACCGAGTGACTGTGACAAACACCGGAAGACGGTTTCTATTCTATTCTTTCTATTGTGTTACGCCAACAACAAAGAAAAGAAATTTCGGAGATTCTATTTTTTTTCTCTCTGAAGTGCCAGTGTATCAAAGAGAAAAGATAAGAAAATAGTGTAGCTGTTTTATTTCGCGCATGAATCCCATCGCACGAGAGCATTCGCGAGAAAATTGTCCAAATTAAGTTAGATTAACACACGCGATTATGTTCGATGAGAAAACGCGACTAATAAAGTTCTGTTAGCCGCCGAGGGCGATATCCGTTGCGGTACATGCTTGTCGCGTCGTTGTGGCGTCCTCAAATTTTTACTCGTCGCCCCGAAGTCCGCACGGCGGTTTCCGCCATTCACACACATTGTGCAACAACTCGTTAGCGAGGCCACCCACTTCCATCTGAATTTGCCCTTGCCACTCGCTCCCTGTCGTGACAGCAAGAAATAAAAGGAAATTGCAGAGCAGCGCTACAATTACTACAGCATTATAGAGACTCTTCATTATTATTGTGACCAGATGTTCGTTTTGAAGCCTGTTATAGCCAAAGAACTAATCGAGACTTATAATATATATATATATATATATATATATATATATATATATATATATATATATATATATATATATATATATATATATATATGTCCTAATTTAGTTTACTTTTTGCTTTAGCCAAGTATACGTATATACGATAACAGTACGTTTTACATACTAGCTAAAACCTCGAGGCACATAACTCAGAGCTTACCGCGGTTACGGATTCAAAGACCGTTATAAGCGACTTTCCAACCGTGCATTCAACAAAAAGGGACCCTGCAGAATTTTTTCAGCGTGGTCAGAAAACGCTGTGGATCGGTAGTCGAGGCTTCTGACAACACGCGATCCAAATATTATAGCGCAGCACGCGTCCTGGAATTTACAATTAATTCTCGAAGTCAGCTCGAACTCGCTCCCTCCGCTCTCTAGAAATGAGGTCATATACTTAGGGATCCGTGTTTTCGGAAAAATAATTTTAAAAAAATGCGATAAACACCCGCCGGTAAATTTTTTTGGAAATTAGGATTTATCCGATAAACTCCGTTTTTAAATAGGCATTTTCAAAGCTGAAAATCTTCAGTCGAACGGAGCGCACCTCAAACAGTGGCTGCAACTCGTAAAGTAGGCTTGCGTCTGTTACAACAAGCTTTAAGGTTGTATAATACGAACGAACGTATGTCTTGTATTCAAGTATTTGTGCTTGTGTGTACGTGTGTCTGTGCGTTCAAACCTTCCAGACATCTAAGATACACTTAGTGTGTTCGCAAGTTTTTTGCTCATCTAATTTCATTTAAGATTTCGGAGTGTTGAGAGTAATAATAATAACAGATTTTCACAGCAAGTGAAAAAAAATGATGGAATGGAGAACAGGATTATCAGCAACAATGCAACGCGTTTCTATTGGAAATAAAATTAATAAGAACGCATTACAACACCGAATTTCGGAACGTTGGGGCTTTATTAGAAATAAACACCGATAAACGCCGAATTTCCTCTAAAGAAATAAACACCCTCCGAATTTCAAGAAAAATACTCTCCGAAAACACGGATCCCTATACATGCTCATATCACAGCGCCATACCCAAGTCCACGGCCATTGGCTGATTTCAGCATCGTGAACTCCATAGTAACCGTGGCCGCCGCAAGATGCCGCCACGTGCCTGCGCTCACGCTCGCGATCACACTGAAAGTAAGCCGCGCGTTCAAAGAAAAAATGAAGAGCAAGTGCTCAAGGTCATGACACGCACTCACGAAGGGACGCATCTTCTTGCCCCCCTTGTCATCCTCCTCCCTGCGTAGCTTTCAGCGCTCTCTCTGGTGCGAGAGGGGAAAGGCGTTTAAAGCATGCGGCAAATACCTGTAACTTTCGATCGTACTTGACCGATTCTAAAAATTTTATGCCACAGTCGATTCGTGAGAAGCTTTTCTAATGAAGCTATTCGATGATTACTTGAAAAAATGTAGCAGGGCCCCTTTAAGAAAACAGCAGCAACATTGGTTCGTAGTTTGTCTGCATAGACAAGGTGCAGATGGGCCAGATACGGGCAAGATATGGGAAAGAAGCAGCTACAGAGGCAACGAACATTAGAGGCACCTTGAAATTTCCGGTTGAGGATACTTCCCAACTGTGCGCCGACCACAACAAACGAAGAAAGAGCGACAACGTAGCTATGAAACACGAAGCCGCGAAGCGCGGAACTCTGTGCTGATTCTCTTAATCCAGACCGTGATAGGCGAACCCGCCTTGCAAATGCATAAGTGCCCCTTGCTATACATATATATACGAAGAAGCTCTTAGCCATAAGATGCGCGAGACGTTGACCTCAGCGAAGTTCTTAAACATTTGTCCATCCTTCGCTCTGAAAAATAAGTGTATAGAAGTGTGAAAATTCGTTCGCTTGCAAACGATGGCACGAGATCTTTAGATAATATATAAAGTTTCGAACACGATGCTGTGCATCGACCGAACCCCTCTACTCGACTTCATCCTCCACCTGGACTCATATACGCGAGACAACAGCGTAGACTATGCAGGCTGCAGCTTGCGATGTCGCATTTACAAGGTCATTTTGTCTTCCGCGTTGAAAAGGAAGATAACATACACGGGCGAACACTGCGGGAATGAATGAACTATGCCGATCATGCATTTTGTCGCAAGCCCTCGCTTTACAGCAGGCAGAGGCAGTCGCTCGCGACCATGTTGGCCCTCTTGATGACAGGCCAGCTTCGGAGGATATATACAATCCTGGAGTGACAACCTATACCAGTCGTCGCACCAGAAGTCGGTCGCTATTGAATGTTCTTTATCTATATGGGAGCGGCGTATCATATAGAGACTATAGTTCTCACGTTCTGTACCCGCTCTATATTGCTTTTTGTCGACATGGGTACCAATATGGGCTTGTTGGTTCATCGTAAACTGGCTTGTAGCATAGCGAAGAAACACACAGGGACAAAGAATAAGAATAAGGACAAAGAATAAGTGAGCGCTTGTGTTCGTCCAGTCTTATTCTTTGTCCCTGTGTGTTTCTGCGCTATGCTACAAGCCAGTTTATTATGCTTTTTGTACGCCTGCTGTATTTCTGCGTTCTTCTTTCAGTCCTCCCTATTTGCCTTTCTCCTATAGTGTAGGGTAGCAAAGCTGACACTTCTCTTTCAGTTAATCCCGCTGCGTGTCGCTCATTGTCTTTCTCTCTCCCTCTCCATATCTATAGAGGGCGACCTCTAGTCTTCACTAGCGTCTCTCCGACCGATGTTCACAGCGGCGAGCGAGACATACCAGTCGTCCCGATGCGTTCCGTTCATGCGTCCGTGTCTCACCCTGGGCCTTGTTCACACAAGCACGTACACGCAAAATAATCTCCAGCGTATTCCGTCGTGATGCTCACTGCTTCAGAAACTTTGCGTGCGATTCGACTCGTGGAGCGAAAGGATTGATCAATGAGAAGCTTCGCAACTGTTCGAATAGGTTCACCATTTGCAACCGTTGCGTATCAGCCAACTTGGTCACAAGACCTCTGTCATTCACTATAGCGTGAATGGCGCCATTGAAACTCTGCCCCCGTGGATATATATAGTCAATGTAGAATCTTCCTGGCGATGACGGACTGATCCAGAAGCCAGAAACAGTTATAAAGGCTAAGCAGAATACATGGCGCAGAAACGAACACAGGACAAGAAGACGGCGGGACGAGCGCTATGTTTCAACAAAGTTTTATTTGAGGTCGTGCGCATATATAAGCAGAATATCTGAGACTGCAAATCAGAAGAACAAGTACAGGAAACAGAAATGAGAAAGAGAAGTACCAGCTATCAAGCCGAGAGACGGCCGATTTCATCACTCGTCGCGTATTGAGCGATTTTGTGTCGTGACACGCAAAATCGCTCAAGTGTGTTTTGAGCTTGGACATGTTTTGTTCGCCTCTGTGGGAGCGTTTATTTTTGTTCAATAAGAGCGGAGCATATGCCGGCGAATTACGTAAACGAGACAGAAGGAAAGAAGTGGAAATTTTTTAGGGCTCGTTTTTCCTTGTTAGACACAATATTAATGAGAACTAACAAACGAGCCCTTAAAATTTCTACTTCTTTATAGCGAGGGTCTCGTTCTGGCAGACTTGATGCCTTCAGGTAGCATGCGAGGGATTATTGGTCAGCTGCCAGCTCGTAATAAGATCAAGTACTTTGTGACGCCAACATGTAGGCAGAAAAAGAGTGTTCCACACTCGCCGTCATGGCTACTGGCGGCGCTGACTGACTCTCCCACGTTTAAATGCACATATACACCCCATGAAGTGGACGGGGGGGATGGCCGCCGTGGTAGCGCAGTTGGTAGAGCATCGGACGCGTTATTCGAAGGTCGCAGGTTCGGTCCCTGCCCACGGCAAGTTATCTTTTCGTCCACTTTTCTTTCTTCACATTTACATTACGTTTACTACTAACATACTTGACATTATTGTCTGTTAGTTCTCATTAATAAATGAGACGGAGTTACACGCAAGGAAGTTCATTCGAAATATCCCTAAGCTTTATAATAGTCTGCAGTCTCGTGAAACATCGATTTATAAATGAAGAGACGATTGTCTTATATGCACTCTAAGCAACAAAAAAGGGTCCTTCGACTCTTCTTTGTGAGTCCTGACTTGCCCCGTATGTAACTCTTCTTAAAGAGGCCCGTGAAAGCTCTAAGGAGATCATTATAGAGTCGCGAGATCTTAAAGAGAGTTAACGTGTCTCTTTAAGAAGAGCCATATACGTATAGCAAATCAGGAATCACCAAAAAAAGAAAGTATACCACATGCTCTCTTTCTCAGTGTGCTTCATTTCGTCAGTTTATGAGTGCCTTACACGGGCAGTTACGCGGTCTGCCAAGGAGCGCAGCAGCGAGGACGGGTGACGCGAAGCTATATAGGCTGGACAGATGCTGCGCGCTGGTCGGGCGACCCACTTCTGTCACATATACGCACAACGGCGGCGGCGGCGCACAGCGCTTTGGCGTGCATCATCTGGCTCGCGGAGACCTCTGACCGACAGCTTCTCAGAGAGACCTCGCCAACCGTTGCTATAGATAGAAGTCGACCGGCCCCTTTGTGCCCCACTGGGCCCTTTTTTACGCTTTGTTATATGTTATATACGCACCTGTTCGCCGTAGCTACAAAGGCTTAGGAAAAAAAAAATGTGTCAAGTGACGCGTCCACGACTCGCGTGGCCCAATGACCTTCCTCAACCGACGGCGCATCGCTCAAGTTTTCGATGACGCCGTTCGTATACTCTTCAAGAAGAGTGCAGCGGGGATATATAGATTGACTCGCGAAGAGTGATAGGAAGACTCTTACGGGGCTTTGGCAATATTCAGCTAATAAGAACGGGCACAAAAGAAGCAGGCCCTGTTCAATGGAGACTGGTTAGGGCTCACTGCGGGGCAAAATATATTTGCTGAAGCGCCTTCGCCTTATAGAGACAGAGAGAGAGAACACACTTTTTCTATCACAAAGTATACACCTGACTTCATTTCGAAAATATATGTACGCGATAAATCGCTACTTTAATACTTGCAGGAATAATGTTCAACCAATTTACGACAGGCTCCGGGGAGGCCGGTCCTCCAAACTTATAGACGCTGTGGCTGCATGCAGGTTCAGCGAAGGCTTGCTGGATTTTTTTTATTATTTTTTTTACATATTTATGGGAAATTATGTTTTCATCAATTTGACTTGGAATGTGGAAATTCATTTTGGTGCTCCATATACCTCTCCCGTTCATATAGACTTTCGTGAATAAAGCTCTCAGACTCGCCAACTGACATGAAGAGCAGGAGCAATTCCATTGCCACGCGGATAAATCGAGAACTTTCATGGGTATAATGGAGTTGATTGCTAAGGAATCCGCTCGAGCCGCAAAGCGAAAGCGGTAACTCTCTCTCTCTCTCTATATATATATATATATATATATATATATATATATATATATATATATATATATATATACGAATCTCTAGCCATATACAGAAGCAGTATTTTGAGTAGAGTTTTTATTATTGAACCATAATACCAGTTTGAATAAGGAAGACCATAGGAATAAGACCACAATTTTTCCCTCCTATTTGGTCCTCAAGCCACAGGTAAGTTGCCAATAAATCATTATAATAAATTTAGTGTACATGCATACAGTTTATGTAGAATAGGTAGACTTCTAGCGAGATACAGAGTAATTTTTTGAACAAGTCAGTAGCAACATTAAACGGTGAAGCTGTTATCCTTGAATTTGCGGACATAATTTGACTATAATAGTAAAGTTTACATAGCCACTCCAGCTTCAGATATTGAAATCTCATCAGAATTAGTAAACTCTCGCGTAGCGTCGGTACTGAGGGCGGGCAGCGTGCTAGTCACGCGTCTGACAATATGCACTGAATCTAGCACTCCGTATTTGCAGGCGCGACGCGCGTTACGATGTCGTGCCTCATTGGGCACCAACCTGTTGGTGGGAGGACGCGCGCCCATCGGCTGACAGGACAGAAAAGCTCGGAAACAGTGTATTTTGTACACAAATAAGAAGTAGTCTGGCTGCTTATAGGGCGACAACAGAAGACTAAAAGTAGCCAGAAAGTAGCCATGGAGCCTATAAGAAATGTTGGTCGCCACACGGGGTCGTAAGGTAGTCAATTTGGCGCAATGTAGTCGCCAACGGCAACCCTGAGCGGCGGTCTAAAAATGAAATTCTGTAGTACATATGAAACACCGTTGTTAAGAAAGCACAAAAATGGCATGGAATTCGTTTCTTCTTGTCTTCGAGGCAAAATCGTTGACGTCATTGTACCGTTTCGGCGAAATCAACACCGTAATGTTCACTTTTACGCCACGGACATTTTTTTTCCACGCAAATAGGCTGGTTGAGTGGAGTCAATCGGTTCGCAGAAAGTTATTGTTCTACAAGTCTTTGTTCTACAAGTTCTACAAAACGGCTCGAGCATTCCTTCAAGAAATGTGCCGCATCTGTTTCACGGCGCCCCGACACAAAAAGACGGAGAATGGAAACAAAACACTCGAAAAAAAACAAAAAACAAACAAAAACAAACAAAAAAAAAACAAAAAAAGAAAAAAAACAAAAAACAGGCAACTGACGCGTGCCCTCATGAATCGTGAGAGGTGTATATCAACTTTCGCGGGGCGCAAGGCCGCCATCGCAACGCTGCAGCGATTAAAATCGCGCCGCAGGCAGCGATATTCCGGCGAAATTATACGAGTACACGAGTCGTGTGCCACCGGCGGTTGCGGCGGCGGCGGCGGCGGGCGGACGCGAGTTAATTGGAAATTAACGCGGGCAGGGCCCTCGCGGCCTATAGCCGGCCCGCCGATCAGCGCCCGATCGACGCCGCGCCCTTCCGCTACTGCGCTTATACGATTACACGAGGGCCTATACACGCTAAGGACAATGCCGCGGCCGCGCGCGCTATCAGCGAGCCGTCACGGTGTAGCCGACTACGCGCGCCGTTTCCACGACAGCTTGCAATTAAGGACGACGGCACAATGTATCCCCAGGCGAATGACGTTTGCGTTTTATTGTTTCGTACCTACAAATTATGTTTTCTTATTTATTTTTTTTTCAATGAAATGTCCACCGGCTTGGGACATTAACTGTGTTGGCGTGATATCGGCAGCTCCTCCTCCCCACCTCCCGCCACTTTTTTTTCTTTTTTTTAGTTACACCTAGCACTACGCGAAAGAAAACATGCAGGTTAAAGAGAACAAATTAGCCCAACAACGTTATAAACTGTATACTCTAAATACAAATCGCTTGTGCCCGCCTAAACTATGTTGGAGAAAATGCAGCCCAAACATAGTCAAAACTGAAAGAAGAGCTGAAAATTTTGTAGTCAGTATAGCGATCTTCATTTACATAGTTGCGAATAATTCCTGGCGATGTTTGTTTGAGGTATTCACCGCTGTGAACACGGTGCACATATAAAAAAAATTGTTTCAATTTCTTTGTGGCACACAGAAAATCTAATGGGCATATAGGTATTTTGCAGCGATGCGCTGTTCTCGATTCTATACCACCCACTGCTCATGACCAGAGTTGTAAGTAACGCGTTACAAGTAATCGATTACTTGTAATCCATTACATTTTCTTGTAATTTTGTAATATACTCGATTACATTTTTTCGAACCTAGCTGTAACGTTCTGTGTAAATCGGTAACATTTTCTTGTAACTGATTGCCGGTAATCAATTAATACCCCCCCCCCCCCCCAAAAAAAAAGGAAAAAAAACAAGTGTAACCAGTATTCCTCCTCCCGAAAAACATACGGCAGTTCTGCAGGGACCTGCCGTCCTGTCAGACGTCAGTACGGCAGGTCCTTACAGAGCCTATTTCTTCACCTTTTCCTTGGCCTTACCTGCAACACCTTGCCCGAGCGCCAGCAATAGCGATTCGCGACGCTTCACAGAGGACGTGGACACTACCATCGAAGCACTGCGCAACTACGGGCTGGTGCGTAAAGTGTCCCTACGTTATAATACCACACTCCCCCCCCTCCCCTCCCCTCCCCCCCCGCCCCCCGACACAGCGCATGCATTGAGATAGTATTCAGTGTGGCAGCTGACCTCTTAACGAAGAAACGTGGAAGAATTAGTGATGACAACATTGAATAAGAACCACTGAACGTTAACATCGTGCAACACTATATCACGGAAGCCACAGTAAGCCTCCCAGCCTTCACGCAAGCCTCCAGCCTTCTCTCTACCATGCAAGCCACAGTAGTTCGTTGTAGTTGAGTAAACTTATGTTATTGTGTTGAGTCAATAAAATTTTAAAGGAAAGTAGTGCAAAAGTAATCGATTACATTTCCGTAATTGCTCAGTTAGTTTTCTGGGGCTCTAATTGACCGTTGTGATCAATTACATTAAAAAAGGAAATAATGGCAATAGTAATCGGCTCCCTATTTTCTGTAACGTGTACAAGTCTGCTCATGACTGGCTGATGTTGTTGATGCGGTCACGGTTGAACCTTAATTCGCCCTGCGAAACGCATAGAACAAGAAAACGCATCGCTTAACTTTGCATGGTAGCGAGTTTTCCCGTTAATGCGCGAGAATCCAGTAATTGTGTCCTGGAGAGAGGTGGTTAGGTTTCAGCGCTGGAATTTGTGGGTTTTCCTACAGCCCAATGACACAGATGTAGCCAAGGCCTATCACGACGCCATTTTTTTTGAAGTGCGGAACACTTTAGGGGGGCCGGTCTGTCGTATGCTGTCGTATGCTGTGATCGTATGCTGTCGTCGTCGCTTGGCGTAACGCAAGCAAAACCACATATAGCATAGCCAGCCGTAGCATATTGAGCGCGCGCTCGCGCCAAAGAGAAGTCTTCTTCCTCTTGTTATTCTAGCGCCTTAATGACTAAATTAAGTTCGGACACTACTACAATGGCTAGGGAAACACGACAACACAAGCCACGTAGAAAAATTTAAAGAGGAAGCCAGCGAGAAATAGAAAGAGAGAGAGAGAAAAGAGAAATATAGGATAGAAAATAGAAATAAATAGAATTAACGAGAAAAGAAAACACAGAAAAAACTGGAAAAAAAGAACAAGAAAGAAAGAGAGGAGGAAAGAAAGAGAAAACTTAAAAGAAACAAAGAAGGCTGCCCAGTTCCGCACTTCCTTCAGGCTTGGGACAACTAGGGCGAAGCTGCCTCAATTTTTTCAGTAGCCCGATTTGGCCACATATATATATATATGGGTGATTCCACGTAAGATCGAACAAAGCATGGCTGGTCGACCTCTTAAATTTATTTCAAAATTTTATATATTGTTGCCTGATGAGTGGAAAAAAGAGATCCACAATTGGTTTTGCTGAAAAAAATTTTTTTCGAAGCACCGAAAATCAATAATGACGACGAGGTGGAGTGCCACGCTTATCTGCTCTGCTGTTTTTCCCTACTTTGGTGATGAGTTACACAAAATATACTAAAGCTACGTACTTCATATTTGTTTAGCTAAATATATGCATGCTTTCGCTTGCGTTCAGTTATTTTTGGTTTCTCTGGGTAGTGTATATATTTTTATAAAAAATCTCAAAATCGACCCAGGAAACCTTTTTTTGGCCTACTTCGCAGGTCTTTATTTCAGAAAAGGCATGCGACAGAGCGGCGAAAATTCCGCATTATGTTCTCAACATGCTTATTTATCAAACTGCCAAAGATTATAATAATATCGCTTTTTAGTAAGGAGATACAATCGCGCTAACTTCAAGAAAACAACATACAGTGGGAAATTCTGGCGACGATTAAAAAAAAAAACCCATTTTTTATATTTCTTAAAATTTCCCCACTTATTCTCTTGCACATCAGCTTTCACAATCAATAAAAACATGTTGCATAATTTTGTTTCACTTGCATTTATGGCCCGTCGAATAAAGCCCTTGCGCAAGACTGAGCGCACCATGTAGGTCTGAAGATTGTATGACATTTGTGATCGCTTATGGCTTTTCCATTTGGCATCATATTGTATCGAGTAATTACGTCTCAACGCTGGAAATTAACTTTGAGAGACACGGTAGTGAATGATTAGAAATCAGTGTTGTACGCGTGAGGTTCCCTATGCACTGCGGCATCAAAGTGTGATGGTAACTCTGCGAAAATTTCGTTTCTTTAAAAATGAGCTTCTTGTGCTTCGAAAGGTAGTCTGCACAGTACTCTCGCTCAGAGCTAAACTTTGCCTCCATAAGACGCACAGGAGCAGAGCAAAGCGCAAGCAAGACTATCGGAGTCGAATGAAGTGTGAGAAGCGGACCGTGCGTACGGCCAGTACACGCCGTCTGCTGCCGTCATCTGAGATAGGCAGGCGCATCCGGTTACCTATAGTTTTGCGTTTGTTCCCTTTTTTATTTGGCCGCTGGGCTGGAACGCCACGTTTATGCTTACCACTGGGATCAGTTGGCACAGCGCAGTTTCTCTGGCGAAAGCGGCTATCGTCCGTATGCGTGAACCGAGCGCTAGCAGCTTCCTGACAGAGTTTTCATGGTGCTTCCACATCAGCACCAGCGAGAGAACGCAGTCAAATTTCAACTTCTACGTCGACGCCGTGAAGTGTTTCCTGTGCGGGCGCCGAATGCGGCCGGGAAACTGGAGCTACAGCTATCGAATCTGTGACCTTGGCCGATCGCCTCTGTTTACGCGCCAAGCACGTGCATCGGAATCCCAACAGCCGTGTCCAAGTTACATCAGTCGCCTCGGAACGCTTTTGTTTAAATATATACAAGTTCATATTGTAGACGTGCTTTTGTTTGCGTTTACTCTGAACACACAAATTGCGCAAAAAAATGTCTGCTGTGTCTGCACTTCTATCTCCGCCGTGTTAACAGCGCGTGGCCGCGATGTGAGCAAAGGGCGGATAAAATAGCGACGCTCCAATGCACATGCGTTCAAGTTACCCCTGGCTGTATTGCGATCCATCCGTCTGAGGACACGAAAACGAGCCCTCACTGCACCGGAACACGCCGGACTGCAGGCGGGCGCCTGCTCGGTAACCCCGCACTCATGGCCGCTCCCGTGACCAAATCATTTCGAAATTAGTGTCCTCAGTGCAGCCGACAGCTATTTCAGTGCCGCTTGCCTTTTAAGAAACTGAAGTATAGGCCTGCATTCTATACACATAGCGTGTAGCAAGTACGAGTTACGATTGCCTATCCTTGCGCAACGGCCTTATTCGACGGGCCGTAAATGCAAGTGAGACAACATTATGCAACATGTTTTTATTGATTGTGAAAGCTGATGTGCAAGAGAATAAGTGGGGAAATTTTAAGAAATATAAAAAATGGGGTTTTTTTTTTAATCGTCGCCAGAATTTCCCACTGTATGTTGTTTTCTTGAAATTAGCGCGATTGTATCTCCTTACTAAAAAGTGATATTATTATAATCTTTGGCAGTTTGATAAATAAGCATGTTGAGAACATAATGCGGAATTTTCGCCGCTCTGTCGCGCGCCTTTTCTGAAATAAAGACCTGCGAAGTAGGCCAAAAAACGTTTCGTCGGTCGATTTTGAGATTTTTTATAAAAATATATACACTACCCAGAGAAACCAAAATTAACTGAACGCAAGCGAAAGCATGCATATATTTAGCTAAACAATTATGAAGTACGTAGCTTTAGTATATTTTGTGTAACTCATCACCAAAGTCGGGAAAAACAGCAGAGCAGATAAGCGTGGCACTCCACCTCGTCGTCATTATTGATTTCCGGTGCTTCGAAAAAATTTTTTGCTGCAAAACCAATTGCGGATCTCTTCTTTCCACTCATCAGGCAACAATATATAAAAATTTGAAATAAATTTAAGAGGTCGACCGGCCATGCTTTGTTCGATCTTACGTGGAATCACCCATATATATATATATATATACATATATATATATATATATATATATATATATATATATATATATATATATATATATATATATATATATATATATATATATATATATATATATATGGTCAATCCCGCAATCACGGCGCGTAAGCAAGCATATGTCACGTGGTGTTTTTCGTTTTGTATTTCGCGGTCACTTACAGTAAGCAGAAAAACACCAGTACATAATAGATAGAAAGTCAGAAACTGTCTAATCAGACGTTTTGCAAACCAATCTACAATTTTCAAATTGGAATTTCTCGCCCAGCTTCCTTACTTTAGAAGTTATTTAGTCAATCTTGCTTAATTAATAAATGAAGCAAAACACAAAAGATAGTGTGGCCTAGCAATAACAACAGCAACAACGCGCATTAGGTCGCGTCGTCATAAAGTGTGTCGGCTTTTTTTTTTTTTAACTCGGGCTAGAGTTATAAGGCACCCCCATGTATGTAGGGCCAAACGTGGCAACCTATACTGGCATGCTACAATGCAGAGAAGACACGTAACGCCCCCTGATCGCCGTGCCGCGAAATAGCCGCAGCTGCAATTGCTGCCGCTACACCTGTCAAAGTCCTTGAGTTAAATTGCTCGAGCGATTTCCGTTCCTTAATAACCATTGGTGTTGCCAGTGGGCTGCGTACTGGTGCGACATCTTGTACGGAATTATATTAATATCGTACGCATGACCAGAAGACATGCACATTCACCGTGTGTTTCTTATATTTGTGTCTTCTTGTGTCATTGTTTCTGCTCACTGAATAGATTGCAGCGGCAGAATGCTTATGACATTGTGCGCGGCATTATATTGTATATAATACCGCAAGCAGGAACAGAACAACACATGCAAATTCACCGTGTCTATGTTACATTTGCGCCTTCTTGTGTCATTGTTTCTGCTTACTGAATAACTTAGGCTGCGGAGGCAGAGTGACATCGCAATATTCGTGTCTAAAGAACTAATATTCGCTTCGTCAAGCTCGCGTAGGTCGGTATGTATAGTATAGGCCACGGGCGTCCATTTCAACCTCTCCTTCCTTCTACAGGTCCTCTTCTTTTCTCTAGCAGCAGCAGGAGTGGCGGATATAATAGCACCACAGCTTTCTCCCCCACATGCGGCGTCGGTGCACCCCAGCCCAACCACAACCACCGGCGACCCACGTGACTTCGTATTTAAGATAAATCACTCTCACAGCGGGAGCTGTCCCTTCTTTCTTTTCTCTCTTCTCTCGCCGCCGTCTTTTTCTCTTTTGTAGGAACACCGATTCTCTTTTCAACGCAGCTCGACAAAGCCGGGGGTAACCGCAGCATTTGCGCGTGACACCTAATGGGCCAATTTGAATGGGTTCAGAGATGAGGAATGTATTTTTTTCCTTTTCATATTGCGAGAGTGTATGCGTATTTTCTTTCTTTTTTGTTTGTGAAAAGGCTGTTTAAAAAAAAAGAAAAAGGCAGGGTGGAAGCCGCAATCACACGTATGTAGATATAATTGATGTGGAGCTGCGGGAATTGAGATTATAACTACAAGCATCCCAGGTTCTGCGAACTCGAATGAATACAGGGCGACGCAGCGCTGTGTGTGCATCGCTTTTCCTTGCCCCCGTCTTTTATTGCGCTGTGCTCCTTACAACACACTTTGCAAATTTTTTTGTTCTTGAAAAAGAAGAAAAGAGCAAATTAAAAAAAAAAGACGAAGCATCCGAATGATAGCGCGCTCGTATATGCGCTGTGTATTCGGAGATTATGGTCCCTGATAGCGAAAAGCGGCGCTCATTAATCGCGAAGACGAATTTTTTTACAAAATAAATAAATAAATAAATAAATAAATAACTCCGTGCGACGACGCGACGCCTGTTGATAATGTCAGATTACGACACGCGTGAATGACGACATGTCGCAGTGACTCATGCGAGACGCGGAGCGGCTTCGTAACAATTTATGCGTATATTAACATCAGGACTACTGATTAAACGCGCGCGCTGAACGAACGAAGATCACCGCCCGAGCACTCCTTGTACAGATGGTTAACCAGCGAAGCTGAAACGTGCGGCCCCATGCTTATCACGCGGTTAATTCCGACGGTTTATTGAGAGAACGACGGCGCCGACGGCGCAAACGGCGCAGCCAATGGCGCTCCTCTCTTTCTCGTTTATTATTTTCACACTGGCCCCGCATTCGCACCTCTCTCTTTTACTCCCTAATTCCCCTCCCCATGTGTGGAATAGCAAACTGGACATAGTTAACCTCCCTATACCTTTCCTATATTTCTTCTCTCTGTCTCTCTCTCTGCATGTATGAACCAAGGGCCAGCAAACCGTTGCTCTAGTACTCCTACAATCAAACCAAGCTAGTAAAACGGGCAATTATCGCGTCTCAGACAGACAGACAGATGAACTTTATTTGCGTCCTGGGAAGAAGGTTTTTAAGAACTCACCGGGGCATGCAGCACCCGCGACGGGGTCGGGAAATCAAAGGTTCATGTCGCTTCACAGGCTCCCTGGACCGCCCGAAGTTGTTGCGCAAGGTCTGGACTTCTGAGACACGCTAGAAAGTCCGTCTCGTTGACGTGATGCTTCCTTGTTGAAACTCGCAAGCGGGGGGCACCACCACATCAAATGAGGAAAGGTGGCCAGTTGATCGCATGCCGAGCAGTTAGGTGAAACGTCCGTATACATGCAGGGCCATAGTGGCCGGCGACGGGAAGGATCTAGTCTGGAGGAGTCGGAGGGCTATCTCCTGCCTCCTAGTTAGCTGTCTGTGAGGATCCGGAAAGGATTTCCTGCCTAATCTGTAGTGCGAACTTAACTCATGAAAGGTGGTCAACGGTTCCCCGTCGGCGCCACCGCCACTCCCCCTCCCCCGCAGTGTGCGGGGGCTCGTTTGTCCGGGGCGGAGAATGAGTCCTCGCGCCCGAGCGCGAGCCATTTCGTTGGGGTTGTTGATGCCGTCGACGGAGGCGCCCATGTGGGCGGGGAACCATGTCAACTCGTGAGGGAATACTGTGAGCACTGTTAGTGAGAATGCTATGAGCAGCCAAAGAGATTTGGTTGGCGTCAAACGACCTGACGGCCGTCATGGAATCAGAAAAGATAGGGAATGGATTTCTATCGCGTCTTGTTTAAGAAGCTCTTTGCGGAAGTCATGTGTCCATTTGTTTTCTTTCTCAGATTTCCCGCCGCGTTTCGGCTGGGTACCCGCGCCATACGCTCGTGTCAGTGGCTCGTGTCCTGCTAAAAGAGACGAACCGTGGTGACCATCATGGGCCAGCCGATAAGGAAAAAGAAGGAAATGTTTGTTGTGGTACCTAACATACAAAAGGTCGGGCACAACGTGAAGATATGCATGCGCGATGGTGTCGACGTAATCTTTTCCACCCCTAACAAACATTCAATACTTAGTTCGCTTGTCATTTCTGATGCCAAAAAGAAAGCAGGATGCGCCAAAAAAGGAAAAAAGAAAAAAAAATTACGCCATCTTCCCAAAGGGAACCCTGATGGGATGCGAAGCAGCAGCGCTGCGCATGGGAGCGGTGGAGAGGGTGAAGCGAGAGAGAGGTGGCACGTACAGACATGTTTCAACGCGCACGTTAGGCGCGCGTCAGACGGCAGCTGCGGGCGCTGCGGCGAGCGCGCGCGGAAGGCGAGGGACAGAGTGACGTCAGCGCGCACTGCGAGGGGGAGCGTGACGTCAACGCGCAGCTGCGGCGTGACCTACTTGGCACCGCTCCAACACCTGCGGCGAGGGGAGCGCGTTGCGGCGCGTTCGTACGGACGCACGGACGGAGGGACAGCGTTACACAGCCTAGTCAAAGAGCTGCTTCGCATCTAAAACACACGGGGTTGCTCATTAACTGTGAAGAAGGCGTCGTTTACTTTCGGCCCTGGCCTGCGGGAAAAGGTATACGTATATCGGACGACAGGTGTCTGAACGACAGGCTCAGGGAGCACAAGAATCTTGTTGGAAAGACTGTCGTTTCAGGCCACTTGTCGTTACACTGTAGAGGTTGTGACTGTGAACTGCTTTTCAGGCAGCGTTCGGTGATCAGGAGAGAGAAGAATAAAGGCCGAACTATATGCAGCGTTTTCCCGGCGTTTTCCCGCCGTTTCGTACGCCGGCGTCACTCGGCGTCGACGCTGCCGGTGACGGTGGCCGAAACGTCCACTTCTGGACGGTCCAGACATCACCGGCGTCAGCGTCGCCGCCGGAAGCGCTTCGCTGAATGGATAACCAATCAGCGCGCAGCTGGCAGCGACTTCCGCTACGTAACGGCGTCGTCGCTGCTGCCAAAATGGCTGCCACCCGCCTCAGATCTATTAAGTCGTCGCCGTGCTCTGTGTGACCCGCAAGTTCTCAACTGATGCTTGTATTTGACTTAGCTTGTTCCTCAGAAGCTTCGACAGCAAGCGCTCGGGATTTCTTCGAACAGTTTCCGAGCGCCATCCTCAAGTTCATCGGTAGGCTTAGCAGGCCTGAGTGTATTCGCCGAATACGTGGCCTCAAAAACGTGCGACAACTTCAAGCTCAGAGGCCATATATTACGAGTTCGTGGTTCATCTTATGCTCAATAGGTGGCGTTACAAGTAAAATAAACAAAAATAGCCTTTCGGCGGCACTGTGACTTGTTTCCCTCAGTACAGAACCGCAAGTTAGACATAAAACCTGTAATCAGGAATATTTTTTGTTGGTCCAGTGACGGATACTTCACACTGCTTTGCGAGGTATCAGGCTCATTCCCTTTGGTCGCATGCGTGACGCTGGGCTGGCGCTGGCCTCGGCGCTTTCCATGTGGTTGGCCGCCCTCTCTGGCGGCGTTGATGTCGTGACGCCGAGAGACGCAACGTCAGAAAACGCCGGAAAAAACGCTGAATGTGGTTCAGCCTTAAGCTGACCCGAGAAGCAATAGGAGCTTATGAAATTGGACGTCACAAAGAATATTGCGTGAGCGCTGCTTCCGTGATGCTCTCAAAAAAGGAGATGGAATTTTTGAACGCTGATAAGACATATAGGCAGAGTGCAAAATGATTAGTGCTGTATTCTAACTTTATTTTTTCTTGGTGCTTAGCTTAAGAGCGCTGTCATTGGCTTGCTAAGCCCATATAAGCCTGCTCCATCAGAAATAAAGTATCCGTTGTAGTTCAGCGCTATGCCTTGTGTGTTCCTCCTTCGTCCCCGTCTATGTGCGCTGTAACCTTTCCACATACATCATATAAATATGTGCTCTGTAACCTATCCGCATACATCATATAAATGAAAACGATAGTTTAAGGACGTGCTAAATAGAAGCATGTAGTATAGAATTGAAAAATCAATAAAGGCCTTGTTTAAGTGCCAAGTTGAACAGCAGAGATAACGTTTAAAATAAAAACGTTTGATGATAAACGACTATCTACTGGAAGATGAACGCACGTGCACTTTTGTATATGGACTTAAGGAAATACGTATGCAAATTTGTATGTTATTTTTTCCTGTTGCAATAAGTAGCTAAGGGCCCACTAACCTCGTTTGCTTGAGCGCGCCTCGGTTAATTACTTGGCGATACTTTTAATGCACCAAGTCACACTTTCTGTTTCATATAGGGCACCGATAGACGGCACCACAGCGACATGCCTCATAATATATGTCATCGTGGTTTTGGCATGCAAAATGCACATCTAGCCTGCGTGTGAGTGGGTGAGTAAGTGGGTGGGTCAGGTGTGCGCATCCGTATATGTGTGCGCGTGTGCTTGTTATAGGCGCACAATGTGGGCGAGTGCATGCATGGAGTCGGAGTTACATGTTTGAAGTGCATCTGTACTATATACGTGTGCTTCCTTTTCCTTACGGTTACTTCAGGATACACATCTTACCTTTAGCCTCCCCGCCACTTCCTTCTCATTCATCTCTCTCTCTGTTCATATATCAGTTCACCGCACTGAGCAAAATACCGCAGTTAAGCGCACGCATTACGACCACTCGATTGCAATGGCCTCTGATAGGTGTTTATAAAATCTCGGTGATGCGAGTTTAACCTTGTCCCAAAGAGAAAAAAAAACAATCATAAAGTTAAAGACTATGAAGCCCTTTTTTCTCCTCTTAATCACAAGCAATGTCAGAGCAGCGCGGCTGCATTTTCCTGGCGTTTCGATGTGCGCAGCCACGCCGAGACCGCATAACTTCATTATTTCCTTCTCATGACACTCTAACGAAACCCGGCGGATAAAAATAGCGTTTAGATGGAAGCCGAAGCTTCAATGAGGACTTGAAAGGAACACATATACACAGCTGGCTGCTGTACAGGTAGGTCGTTGTTTGTACAGCCCTCGAGTGCCATATAATGCGAGTCCGTTGCCCAACAATGCGAAGCTGTCGCGCGGCCTCCGTTCTTGAGCGCGGGCGCACGCATGCATCAGTCTCGGTTGGTCGCGCAGAACGATGGTGGCGATCATTAGCTGCTTAGCAACCAACGCAGGCGACGACTCGCGCGCCAACGTCAGTGCAATCGTTGCTGACGTTGCGACGCAGAAGCACTGAGCCAAATGCGACATTGGTTATTGCATGGCCACCGCGTTAACGAAGCATGTGCATACTGCACACACAGAAATCCGGTATTTAATAGGTGTGCTACCCCTATACAGATGCACTGAGGACCGGCTCTGTACTGCACAGTATTACCGCAATGAAACACGTATTCTCACTGCAACAAATACATACGTACTTTTAAAACATCTTACCCGTACCGGCATATTTGGAACGTCAACCTCTCAGTCGTTTTCTCACCGGCCAAGCTGGGCCGAACTCGGACACAGTGCGAACTAATTGAAATGGGCCGGTGTTTGAGGCAGAACCTTTTCAATGAATGCTCCCAGTATGGCCATATTACCACGTACGTGACAGTAAGAGGTCTGGACGGTTCTCCTTCTCCTGGACACCCAAAACATATCGAGTGGGAAGCGTATCAAATATCAGTGGAGCACAAGTGCATACACGAACCACCGGAATCAAATGAAAAAGTGATTCGTCATGCGATGGAGACTTCTACGAGGATGCGTTCGAAAGCATCGAGACGTACAGCACTCGACCAAGAGTTGGAGCAACTTGCCGAAAGACGATATATACGCATAAAATCCATCTATGACCTCAGAGAATCCAGACGCATTCAGAAGAAAATCCAGCGTCGAATGCACAAACTTCAGGAACAACGATGGAAGAGCTTCTGTGACTCGCTAGCCCTCGCAAGCCTTTGTCCCCCGTATGGAGGACTCTTCAAGGCATCCACTCACATCCACAACAGCGTCATACCTTGAATGCGCTGGCACTACATCAACGTCGCTCACAGCTTGAGATTTCTGGTGAATTGTGTGCCAAGATCGCTGGTGACATCTCTATACCGACCGACCTGTTGCCATATAAGTTCCGGTTGCACGAGATCAGCATACGGAAGTTCCATTCTCTATGGAGGAACTTCATGCAGCACTGAATACGTGCAGGCACTCGTCGTCCCCAGGTCCAGATGGAGTGACCTATGGTGCCTTAAGTCACCTGGGCCCGAAGGCACAACGCTGTCTCCTAGACATGTTCAATCAATCTTGGCATGATGGCGCAGTACCCGACGAGTCCCCGACGAGTGGAAGTGTATAGCCGCCTGGTGCCTCTCTTGAAGCCCGGAAAGTCCCCATTGGATCTGGCATCATACCGGCCCATCGCACTAGCAAGCTGCGTCGGCAAGGTCATGGAGAGGATGCTGCTGACACGCATGGAATGGTACCTAGAACATAATAACATCTATCCTGATGCTATGGCTGGCTTTCGACGGGGTCATTGATAGCGTCATTCGATAGCGTCATTGACTTAGTAACCTCCGTTCAGCAGCCGAAAGCTAAGAATGTTCTTAGATGTGAAATGTGCCTAAGACAACGTAACCCATGAGGCCGTTCTCAATGCTCTCGAAGCAGCAGAACTTGGAGGTAACGTCTTTCGATGGCTAAGAAGCTACCTCACAAAGAGATCCATATTCGTCCTAAATGAAGATGGGCCTATACGAATAAGCATTTCACAAGTCGCGGGGCGCCACAAGGTGGCGTATTGAGCCCGACTCTTTTCAACCTAGTTCTGGTGGGGCTCACCGAAACGCTGCCACAGACGGCTAATATATCTCTCTACGCTGATGATATCTGCAACAAGGCGTCCGGCGTAACACGGCCTCAAGTGCGCGCAAGAATACAGAAGGCGGCAACATTGACATCTGCATACCTTCGCCAGCAAGGTTTGACTATCGCTACAGAAAAATGCGCAGCAGTGGCATTTACACGCAAATCGATGTCCTTCTCAGGGTTGCCGTTGGTGGCTACTTTGCGCCAAATTGGCTACTTTTCGACCCCGTCTGGCGACAAAAATTTGCAGTTGGCGCCATGGCTATTTTCTGGCTACTTTTAAAGTGCTGATTTGGCGCATTAATTAGCCATGTTTTCTCATTTTTGCAGACGAAATACACTGTTTTTAAGCTTTTCTCTCGCTTCAGCGGTCGTCCTCCACCAACCAGTGGGCTGGTGCGCATCGAGGCACCCTTACGCGACGCTTAGCGCGTCTCCAAATACGGAGTGGCGAAGTTGCGTGCATGGTGACGAACGTGTGGCCAGCTCGGTGCTCAAGCTTCCCCCATCTATTGTGATGCTACGCGCAAGTTTTACCAATAATTTTGATGCGCAGTGCGTGTTCTCGTGTAAATTTGGGAAAACAGACGTCTGCAACAAAAATTTAGCTGGCCTGTTCATCTACAACCAAAATTTGGTCTGCAGCTTCAACGAAAATCTGTTTCAAGTTACATGTTCCTACTGAGTTGCTGGCTGGAATATTCTAATATAACTTTGTGTGTGGCAAGAACTCATATTTCCTCCATAAAATATATACACGCGTAATGAATTTGTCATAATTCGTTCATTTAATTTATTTCCAACTTATCGGTGGCTTTCTATGGTCTTACTTATTCAAAATGGTATTATTTATTGATCAATACTAAAGAATCTGCTCATAATACCACTTCTGTTCCATTTGGCTACATATTTGGCGATAATATTAAATGGCGTGGCTACTTTGGCTACTTTTGGCTTGAGTTCTGGCTCCTTTTCAAGTCCACCCAACGGCAACCCTGGTCCTTCTACCCAGTGTGCATCGAAGGACGAGCAATTGCTTATAAGAGCAGCCACATATTCCTAGGTGTCATCGTGGATCGCGACCTAACCTGGAGTCCGCATGTATCACATCTGAAGAGGAAGCTCATTTGCATTGAGAATGTATGTAACTTCGTTGCCGGAAAATCATTGGGCCCATCCGTGTGCTCAGTGCTGCAGCTTTACACAGCCCTCTTTCTCGGATTTCTTCGGTCTCGCGTCGCTCCGTATATATATTGTTGGGCCGCGATGTGCTCCGGGCGGCCTTCTTGTCGGGAGGAGAAGCTTTGCAGCCGGCGCCAGCACATCGCGCCTCAGCGAGGTGTGGACCTCACACTTAACCATAGCAGCTCTGAGATGGTGAACAAAAGTCAGAAACTATATACGCACGCTCGGCAGAGGAGACCACTTGAGCCCGTAAACGAAACCAACCCCTAAACGGCTGCGGATCTCCCAGGCTGACGCAAAATATGGTCACCGTCAGAGCTTGAAGCTGAGGTGCGGTCACCTTCGGACTCAAAGCTCGTCATCACTCAATTCAGGTGCATTTGCAAGATAGTTTCGAGCGGCGCGCGTTTCTCGCGGCGCAGGTGCGCACCCGTATACGCTCGTGACGACGACACGATGCATGAGCGACTAGCGACACTTGTGGCCCTGTGTTTGATATAACAGTAGAAGCGACACCGAAGCTACTGGAAACTGGCTGAAAAGGCCACCTGCACACGTTATATATATACAAGTGGCGGACCTTCGGAAATAATTTTTGGTATAGAAAAAATATTCCCCAACTCCAAACAACAGCTCTCTAGTGAATAGCTGGCATAAATTTCAGGCTTTACCGCTCAACACAGTCAGATTGCGAAGCTGATGCCATAATTTGATATTTGACTTGCAAGGGTTCTTTTGATTACAGAACCTTGATGTTACTGAAGCACAACCGCGAGCGGCACGCATTTCTCTCAAGTGGGTCAGCCAAGCGCATTTTCCCAACAACACACGCGCATTGGTTCGCGCAAAAGTTTGTCAAAAAACACTATGTTGTCAAAACGGGCAAATTCAAACTGATTCTGAAATTTCAGTGGCTGGACTAACAGAAGGTGCTATAGGTGCGCGAGAAACAAATTCAACATGCCAAAATTGACTACTCAAAGCATCGATCACCGGTGATCTGTTTGAATAGGCGTGGTATAACAAAACAGTTAAGTGAGACAGGTTCGTACTGATGAAGTCACGTTCGCCATTGTCGCCACACTGGCATGCCCATAAGCATCGCCTGAATTTCTTATGGCGCGGGGGACTGCTCGTTCTCCGGAACAAAAAGTAAACTAATTATGTCTGATGTAATCATTTAAAATCAACCACAAGAAACTACGTCGGACGAGCGAAGGTACGCATAGAAACTTCAGCACACTGCGACACAAAAACGACCTTCTTGAAGTTTACTCAACTACGCACCGTTTATGGAAAGATTTATGGTTGGGCGTTCGTTTATGGATTCACATAGAAAAAAAAATGGCGAAGCTTGCACTGAGCAGCCAAGGCTTGAAACAGTGAAACTGGACGATTCTGAAGACTAATCTGGTTGCTTCAAGGTTGTTTCTAGGCCTTGATGCAGGTTGTTTCTACGTTGCTTCTAGGTCGTTGCTAGGTCGTTGCTAGGCTTTAGCTAGGTGATGGTGGGTTGTTTCTACGTTGATTATCAGTGCAGAGAGGTTCAAGTCAAACCACAGACAGTCACACGACACGGATGTCCAAACTCCACAGACAGAAACTCGCGCTGAAACCAAGCGTTCGCGCCTCTCGTAGATATACGGGCACGTCGTCGTTGGCGTAGGCCTTCCACCGCTTCGGGGTCTTCTCGCAGCCGCTGTTGCCTTTCCCGTTGCCTAGTATTTTCTCTCGTCGTATTCACTCGCGATCTCCTGCTCGCCGCCATCGCTTCAGCCATTTGTTGTTGGGCTAAATGATGCCAGTCTTCATTTTTAGTGGACCAGTGTGGAGTAGTGGGATTTACCCAATTTCTGTGGTACATGCCCGTTTGTGATGGTGATAGTTTTTTTGGCTCGTCGAACAACCAACGATTTGCTAAACAGCTTCGCTATTAAAATGATAGGTATCGTGGACACGGACACAAGTGAAAGGACGCAGGCAACACAAACACAGGCTGTGAGTTCTTACTGTGGCGCATGCGGAGCAATTACGGCAGCGCATTGTATGCATACATTGTCGTCGGTCCAGAGACACGCGCATATGCGGAATGTAATTGTTTTGTGAGATTTTGTTCTTATGACTGCGGTATAAACGACGACTGACCCACCGTGCATATATGGTACACCTGCACTCTGTTACACACATCATGCAGGTGCAGCGCTGTTGTAGATATATGCAAGAAGTTCGGTAAGCAAAATGTATAACTCCGCGCGTCTCGTGTACGGCTTTCGTGGTTGTAAGTGCTCGTGCGAGCCGAGAACGAGACTGTTCGGGGAGCGTTGCGACCGGCAGCAAATAAAATTCTCAGAAACCGAAAACGACGAAACCCTAAGTGAGTGAAACAACATATTGATAGCCTAATAGAGTGCTTTGTTGGGCGGGTGTTGAGCGCTCGTGTAGTCGTCTTCTCGTCTTGTGTCCCGTCCTTTTTTGCGCTCAGATCTATTCCACATTGATAGCCGTATAACGGAGTTTGTTCGTTTCGATCTAAGGCACGGCAGAACTTTCTTAAGCCTTAATAAATCACATTCTGGGCGGTAAAAAACATTGAACTATTTATTGGCGTGAACGCATTTACTGCAAGAGGTTCCGCTGTCCTCTGCAGTGTTGCACATGATGTATGAAACGGAGGTTAGCGGCTGAGGAGTGGCGCTGTTAAGCGCGTGCATGGGCGCGGCTTCGATAGGGGGCGAAATGAAAAAGCACCCGTGTACTTGAATGTGCATGCAGGTTAATGAACCACAGCGGGTCGAAATTAATCGAGTCTCCCGTTACGGCGCAACTGTTAATCATGTTGTGGTTATAGCACATAAAACCAATTAATTTAGTCAATTTAATCATTTGAATAATTGAAGACTGGCTTATGCACGCACCGCTACTATTTATAGACAAAGAGAAGTCTTTATCATATAGTACGCGCGTCTTCGTATTTATGTCAGAATAAAATCGTACTTTCATGAAATTTCGGAGTGCGCTTAAAGTATTTTAAAATATTGAAAGCACGAAATTTTAAGATCATCTAAAACTTTGTTGCTGCACGGTCAGGACAGTGCAACCAGAAAATTAGTCACCTCTCGGCTCATTTCTCTGCTTCGTGACGGTATGCCGAAATATGCTAACGTACGAACACGTTCAAGAATCGGTTTCCAGAGGAAAATGCGGTATTTCAGCGGGGACGCTCTGAAAATCCTGTCCTATATATGCTCATACATGTTTACGGCTGCCAATAAGTCGGAATGTGCGCTGCCGTATACAGATAACGAAAGAGCAAGTCAATGACCACAGAAGGTCTGACATGTGCTTTGTGAAGTGCACCTATTAGTTCGCAGATTGCCACCCAGGAGTATAAAGTTCCTTCCAGCGGCGGTCGCTTATATGTGTACAACAGCGCACAAGCCGTTGCGTGAATCAAACACTAATCGACCGCAACAGATTGTTAACCAGAGAATCGCTGTGCACTTCATTGCCCGGTCACGATTGCAAATGCATTCCGAGATTCAATGAAGGTAGTTTTTTTCAGGCATAATAACGAAGAAGCACGTCTTATATAAGGTCGGGGCTTGGCATATCGAAAATGGTTGTTGCGAACCCATTTGCCGTTCATTTTTATGTTGGTAATGGCCCAGTACATGTCCCCGTGTTACACATGCATGCATACCGCATAGCAGCGGAGGCCAACGTTGCATGGTTATTTACGGAAACTTATTTACTTATTACATACAGACGTATTTACGTTAAGTGCAAAAAAAAATGGAGAAAAAATTCTTGGGGCCGCATAATTCCCATTGGAAGGAATTACCAACGAAGTTGTATTCGCGTTTCTTCTGTATACGCCTGTCCGCTCGTTTCTCCGGCGTGAGCGACTGCAGACGGCGACGTTCTTCCACGGCCTCGTGGTCTTCCGCTTTTGCATGGTCCCGCTTTCGCTCTCCGTATACTCGCGTTGCTGCTGTCGACGCCTCTCCGCATTTTCCTACAGCGTGAGCGTGCTGCGTCCTCTTCTCCGATTTCTCTCAGTGATCTTATGTCATTAAGGCCTGACCACACGTGCGCGTTGCAGCGTGTCAGCGCGTGGATTTTTGACGCGTCGTCGCGCCCTCTCCTTATGGAGAGAGAGGGCGCCCGGCTACGCGAAGCTGCGCGCCCTTTCTCTCCAATGGGGAGAGGGCGCGACGCCGCGTCAGAAAGACACGCGCTGACACGCTGCAACGCGCACGTGTGGTCAGGCCTTTAGAGTTACTGGCAATACTACTTTTGGGCTTTGCCTATTATAGGCGTGACCCCGAAAAAATGCATTGCCGAGGCTGTGACGTCAGCCTTTGTACTACCGCGCCACAGTGCAGAAAGTAAGTGTTTCTTCTTTATTGTGAAGTGGTCTTATACTGGTGAAGCCAGTAAAGTTCATCGCCGGTCGGTGACACGTAGAGTCGCCTACAAAAACAGAGTGCGGCTTCGCCGCATCGCTGTGGTTGCTAGCCGGACCTATAGTATACGCACAACTCTGCTACCTAAAGGTAGCATATACAGTAACTCTATACGTCATATTGCAGCAGCGCCACCACACAACGCCGAGGTATACGCGCAGCCGCCACACTGTTTCACGTTTTCTCCTTTGCGCCGTCTCCTTTCGCGTGTACTGAGCGATGTCCCGTGCAGGGAATTTTCCCTTTTAAATGCGAATGCATTTCTTAGTCGGGCTATGTCAGGCGTTGTCCGGCGTTGTCCATGCGCCGGCAGGTGTTATCTCTCCGCTTTCACTCTCCCTCTCCCATAGCAACAGCTGCGGGCGCGTGCGCTTATCCTCGCCCCTAGCAACCGGAGCATGCGGTGCGAGAGAGTGTAGGAGAGGGTAGGTGCGGTGCTTCGCCGCTCCTTCTCTCGCCATTCGCTCTCTCTCCTCCCTGCGCCCCACTCTCCCGTCCGCTCGCGCCTCTCCGACCGTTCGCTGGCTGGGCGCCTCTCAAGGAGGCGATGGCAGAAGTCAGTGTCGGCGCAAGAAATGCATTGCGCATTTCCTCACGATTCCCTTCGGGGAGGTGGGGGCATTTTTTGGGGGGGAACTTTCAGGCGTCATGTTGATCGAAAGGGAAAAAGGGAATCTTTGCAATATTGTAGGGAATTTCAGGAATGGTGACTTCGTCTATTATGATACAAGCATAGCAGCCACAGTGCGATTTCGGTTTTTGCGATTGCTTAATAAGTAATAATGGGCTCGTTGGTGAGCCATGATATTGATGCAACAGCGCACAAAAGTCAAAAGTACGCACTAGAAATGAGGCACAACAAGCGCTGGTGTGTGCGCGTCATTTTATGTGGGCGCGCTTGTGTCTTTCAACCGCGGGGCTGTCCTTAGGTCGGGCTTCCACGTCCGATGGCGTATAGCGCTGATCACGTGGCGTTGCCGCGTGGCGAGAGTGAGGCTCCCTAGGAAGGGGAGGGCTGTGCCTTGCGAGGGTGAAGCTTGTGCGTGCGTACGTGCGTGCGTGCGTGCGTGCGTGCGCGCGCGCGCGTGTGTGTGTGTGTGTGTTTGTGTGTGTGTTTGTGTGTGTGTGTGTGTGTGTGTGTGTGTGTGTGTGTGCGTGCGTGCGTGCGTGCGTGCGTGCGTGCGTGTGTGTGTGTGTGTGCGTGCGTGCGTGCGTGTGTGTGTGTGTGTGTGTGTGTGTGTGTGTGTGTGTGTGTGTGTGTGTGTGTGTGTGTGTGTGTGTGTGTGTGTGTGTGTGTGTGTGTGTGTGTTTCTCCATGTTTCCATCCATGTTTCTAATGAAATCCTTTATTTATTTACTGTCTTTATTCTCCCCCTCGTCACTGTCAAACTCGTCAAACGACCCCTCAGAGTCGGACGCAAAAGTCAAGTCCGCGCATTCGGCCTGCACAGACCTGCAGGTCTTCTGGTGGTACATCGGGTTGAAACAGGAACAATCGCACCGGTAATACTACAGTCCATTTTTTTTTTCTTGATAATGACAATTTATTTTCTTGACAATGTCAATGAGGGTGAGCTGACGCAAGTGTCACCATTGAAGCAGCGACTGGTTTGACCCATATACGACCGGTCACATCACAACGCAATGTCATAAACAACATTAGGATACGCATTCAGTGTACTCATTCTTGTGGTTCTTTTTACACAAGCGACACTCGTCTTGAAAAAAAAAAGAAAAGTGGCCGCAGGGGAGGAGGGGGGATGAGGGAGGGGGGGGGGGGGGGGGGCTGGCTCGGTCATTGGAGCTTATTTCAGATGGGGGGGGGGGGCGCTTGCTCGGCATTTTGCGGTAAATTATAACTCACCACCGCCGAGCGCTCGCGGAAGCTGCTTATTATACTGCGCTTAGTTTAACTTGGAACGAACGATGTACACAGAGCTAAAAGAACGTATACATGTGTAATGAGGGGTACCTCAAGGAATACTTCGTACGCATGTTGCGATCCCTCAGTGAGAATGTTTTAACAAGAATTGTCGCCCCGCTTTTTTATCCGCATAGCGCGCCCACGCAATCCGAAGACACTTCAGCACAGAAAGCTTCGCGTTAAAGCTGAGCGCCGAATGTTAGATCGTTGGTGGTCACTGCCGCTATAGTATCGATGTCAAATGAGTAATGGCTAAACGGCGCCTCGGCGGTCACCCCCGCGGTCTCAGAGGGAAACGAAGTTATCAGATTAAAGGAGCCTGTAATGCCGCTATAGAATTGCTCACTGCGGGGTGCACGCGGCTTGTTTCCACAATATATATCATGCAGGAAAAGGCCGCCCTAGAGCTATATGTTATAAGCAGGGCCGTAACTAGAGGGGGGATGAGGGGGGTTCTGACACCCCCGAAATCTTTAATGCTTTAAGTTTTCGGGTGACACTACATTATTTACAGGCCTTCACATCGACTACCAGTTGCCAATGTTAGCCGTTCTACCGAAAAACACCCCCCCCGCAAAAATTCCTGGGTACGGCCCTGGTTATAAGGTGAACGGCGTTCCGACTCTGCATGCATGGAGGGGCGCGCAGCGCATTCTTGACAACGTGTGCTGACGCATGCGGTGCACCTTTCGTGCCCAATATGGAGCTTTGAACTACGTTCAATTATACTGGTGTCACACGGTGCGCTGCTGATCGCGATTAAGCCACATTGCTGATCATATTGATCAACACTGATGGCTCCCTTCAGCAGCTTGCGTAAAGAAGCCAATCATGATCAAGAAATTCGACCCGGCCGCGGATCAGGCCCGATCGCGATAAAAAGTGACTGTTTGACACTGGTGTTAGAAAGCTATGCACTTTCAATGCTTTCGAATGACAGATGGTGGAATCGCGTAGCGTGAAGCGTTCCGCGATGGCAATCAAAACACTTGCGCTAGAAAACGTTGTTTTCGATCTGCTATGGTCTCCGAGTTCAGACTTCGCGGTAAAACTACGCAGCATAACAAAAAATGTTTCCTGTGCCTTTAGATGAAAGGTCACAAACCAGAGATTTTGGAAATAATTAAAAGTTACCCGAGGAAGTATATAGTTGATAAATAAACTACTTTCATTATTACGGAACCAAATATGCAAGGGGCGTGGCTGTTTCGCATGTCTTTGTTCTTCCAAACGGGAACTTGCCCGCCGTAATTAAATCTACGTTCATTGTTTGGAGATAAATTCACAGCACCATGATGTATACGAACATCTGGGGGAATCATTAGCGCCCATTCTTAAGAAAATTATCAATAATTTTCACGTGAACAAGCCTTGTTCATTGTTCGATAGTGCATTGGCATTGTCATAGTGCCTGAGGCAGCAACACGGATTCGCTAACAGTACCCAACTGCAGCAGCAAACTAGTTGTTTTAGTGTATTTCGAGCAATTGTGAAATATGCACAGTTTTAGAGTAGAGGTATAGCAACGGCATTTTATGAATACCATCGGGTTTATAGTGGAGATGAATCAGCACAAATAAAGGGCTCGTAAATTTCAACAAGCCGCAGGTTAAAATTTAGTTGTTTTGTTCAACAGTCAACCGATTCTCACATAAGTGTCGTAAGCAACGACTTCCAGGAAGAAACTCTGATCATTGAGCCGCGAGCTCTAAACCATCGCTAAAATTAATTTACTCGTAATAAGCTTGCGTGTGTGTTTCTAGCGTGTTCCCTATACGTACAGTCCCGCCCAATATGAGTTGCAACATGGCGCCCGTGATCAAAGCGGCGCCAACACTGCACGGTGGCGCCGACGTAGAAAGCAATGTGCGACGTAAACATTGTTTCGACCATAGCGTTTCCTACAATATTTACTAGAGGGAACTCTGGCGCTATTGTCTATGGGCGCTGCAACGCATGGAGCTTCAGCCAGCATGGGAATGATGGGTAGTACACGGATTTGTCTAAGCGTCGTTCTTTCGGCTCCGTTTGCCTCCGTGTGGCCTGCATCCGCTTTGTCGAAAGACGAAGTTCAGTCGTATTAGTCTAGGTTTGGGGCCCCTTCAACTATGGTCACTATGTTGCAGCTCATATTGAGCGCCACTGTACATATCCTGCCTTTTAATAAATCGAAACAGCACCGCAGATCATTTCTCTAGCACTGAATTCCGATGGGGCCGACATTCGCGAAAGCGGCGGCTTTAGCATTTTTTCCAAACAAAAACAAAATCAAACCGCGAGACGACAAACACCGTAAAGGCCGATACCCTTCTCGAAATGCCCTCTCTGGTCTAAAAACACACTTTCTCCGGCGCGCCACACTTGTTTCGTACTGCTGCCCTCCGTGCCGACTTCGGCGAGCGAAGCGCTATTAATATTTAACGCAGCAACCGCGCTGCTGCGCAGGCGAACGAAAAAAAAAGAAATAACGAAAGAAATACGGGAGTGGAGAGAGCACGAGGCGAGACCCGGAACAAGCAAAACAGATCGCGCGCAGCAGCAGCAGCCTTCGCAAAGCCGGCGGCCCCCGCCATTCACGGCGAACGGCGCCGCACGCCGGCACACAAATAAATGAGGCACGTCAGAAAAAAAGCGGAGAAAAAATAAAGATAGAACGACAGAACCGACAAGAGCCGAAGCGAGAAAGAAGCCAAGAAAGAAAAAGATAGACGATGTAGTCGTACGGTCGTACGGCCGAAGCGAGGGGGAAAGGACGCGGCAGCAGCACACGGGCAAAAGCCACGCGGAGGTTGCGCGCGAGTGCGGCACAAAACTCGATACGCTCCGACGCACACGAACGCCCCGAGGCACAAAAGCTTCGCCGGTAAATGATGGTGGCGCCATCTAGGGGAAATCACGTCAACTGCAGCTGTTGCTGCTCCTAGCTGCTCCTGCTAGCTCCTGCTGCTGTTCCTGCTGCCACGCAAGCGATGCGCGGCCATGCGGCTTCGCTAGGCCTGCTGGGCGGCGACGGCGGCGCGGATACATCGCGTCGGACACAATAGTTGCATTGTTTGTGTTTAGGTCACTGAGATAGATATGTCGGTGTTTGCAACAGCGTAGACTGCTGGGCCAGTTGGTGCATCATCGTGAAATCGTTGAGCGACAGAAAACACAGAACTCGAAGGAACGTTGTGGATAGGAAGAGCGTCTATCATGTCCACAACGTTTCTCTTTGTTCTGTGCTTGATGCGTGATGCCGAGCGTAAGCAACGTCCGTAGTTATATTTCAATGGTAAGGTTTACTCGAGTGCACGGGACAAGCGCTCACGATCTCTAATAATCCTGAAGACACGCTTCTCTTTCGCCATTACAACCAAACCCAAGCGGTTTTCTATCCAAAGTATGAAGTAAACATGTTTCGCAAGTAAGCTAGGGACTCGATCAATTAAGCAATTTCGTTTTCAGTGCTTAGAAAGCAAAATGACCTAGAGCCGCATCTTGCAAATAAGAAAAAGAAAAATAAGATAATGTGCATAACAGCACTGATAGGTTCGTCTCGACAGCAATATTTCATCAAAACAACAAAGCGCAATTATGGTAACAGCAGCCAAGTGAGGTTGGCAGGGCGGTAAGGGATTCACAGAACTCATCTATACTACAACTCCATGCAAATTCGGGCTAATCCCCATACAGTACGGGGCCTATCTTCATTGGCAAAACAAATAGACTTTTGCTTCAAGTCACAATGCAAGCAAACGCCTGTCTAAACGACACCATGATGGCAGTGTGGGTCAGAGTTTTATGCACGCATGCAGACGTATATGGGGAAATTCTGTTTCCCGGAGGCACAAAGATGGGCAAAGCCGTAAGTAAGGTAAACTAAGTGAGAGTAATTAAACAGTAAAAGCAAAGGAAATACAGGTGAAGCTTGCAACCGCTCACGCCGGAAACTGCCGCGCATGAAACACGCGCGCGAGTACGCTGCGTATACGGTCGCAGCTCCTCGTTTTGTCCATGCTTCGTATTGACACAACGAACTGCGCGGTCAACTCGTCACTGCACACGAAGTACACACAAGGTTCACGTGCATTACAGCTCATTCGCCATGGCAATATCACTTGGCAAGCTTCGGGTGAAGTTATTTGAACCGCCAACTCGCTTGGTGTCTTCGAGGCAGAACTGAAGACCGCGTCTAGCTTGCACAAGGCACTTTTATCCGTTTACGTAATAGGTGATGTCTAAAACACAACAATCATGGTGTGCCTCCGACTACCGCAATTAAATCCTGCTCGTATATAACAGTAAACCATAGCTTTGAGATTCGTGGTCGCGTTACTCACATATCGAGAACCGCCGCTAAAGCGTGAACTGACGGCAGCCGCGGAACTTCTCGAGAAATCTTGCAGCGCTGTATGTAAGACTAGGACGTTTTAAAGAGAAGTTTTGTTGCGGTAACCATTACGGACCCGTTACAGCGTCATTCTCAGAAGCGTCTTCACTTGCCGTTCGATCGACGTTTGCTCTCTTGTTGGCAGTGGCTGCGGTGGCTGCATGCATCGCTCAGAGGGCTGCTATTTCACCGTGGCGGAGCTGGGTGGTATAGACGACATTAAACTCCGGTTAATGCTGCAGAGGCATCTCATGGACAGAAAAAAGAAAGGGGGGGGGGGGCGGTCCCCAAGAATACACAGCGGACAGATTGTGTTTCCATAAGGTGCGCGGATGGTTCGCAAGGAAGTGTCTGTTATTATCTTAAGTTATTTGAGAAAGACTGGACTAAGTGACACTTGGTAAACATAATGCTCGGGCGGAGCATTGAAGGCCATTTCTTCCAGGTTAAAACCACCCATCATCCCCATCACTTATTACGATATTGATATCGTAATGCGTGCAAGCTATATCCGCGGCTGAAGGCGACGAAGATATATAACAGCCTGTTTTGTTTTTTTTTCTTTTTTTTTCTTTCTTTTTTTTTTACTCTTCACATTTCAGCGTATACAGCTGTGAATTAGTATGAGCCTATCGTGACATACTGCGGCTCGTATATTCCTTGTCAAACTTTTTCGACGATGCGTCTGTACGGCCGCGTCGCTTCGACAGATTGCGCCGTTCTTGTCGCCGCGTGCTATTTATCCCATAAGTTATCAATTGTTTCGTCAGTATTTCCAGTGCGCATTTAATATATTCGCTTATATATGGCTGGACAAAGATATTGATATTGGTTGAGGGACGGCTGCTTGCTATATGGTTTCCAGCGTAGAAAGAAGACTCGCGGTATCTATACCTATTCTGCTTTCATTGACCTAGTTTCAAATGACATTAGTCGAGCAAACAAGTCGCACTTGCGTGCGGAGGAGACGGCGCTGACTAGCAAGTTTGTCGAAATTCAGTAATACCCTTGTTACACGGGCACGCTAACCTCAGTTACGACGAACATCAGTTAAGCGGAGTAAACTACAGTTAGCGCCAACTGCAGTTAGTACATGTTACACGCGAAAAGTTATCCTCAGTTTAGGTCGTGAAGCAAGTCACGTGACACACAGTTTCGCGATTAAAAATGTAAACGTTCAGCCGGTTTTTCACAAGTATACTGGCAAAAACAATGTATTTCATTTAAAATAAATCCTTCCTCTTTGCACCTGCAGGTGTCCGAGTGTATTCCATCAACAGTTTTGACAATGTTTGGCATAAATAAGGACTAGTCTCGCAACTATGAGCGGAGTCAACTTACAGTCGGCGCGAAAGCCAAGACAATCCGTTGCTTGTTACGTTTGGTATCGCTATAGTGCCTAGAATATACTGGCTAGTGTGCTGAGCGGGCGCTTTGGCGTGGCCATCGCGCTGATGCCTTCCCACACTCACCGCATGGCGGCGCTGCGACTCGCTAAGGTCCCCCTCCCTACCCGCGCGTCGGCGGCTCCTCCGCATTCAGCTGCGTAGCACGGCGCTTTCTGCCGCGAATGTACTTCGGTGGTTTTAGCACACCCGTCAAAGCACTTCACCGGGAGGGGAAAATCTTAGCGCCAAATTACTGCCCGCAGAGAATCCTCAACTGGTTCGGCACGACAAAACGACGCAGCGTTTCACACGTACCTCACGTCGTCTGCTAGTTTTCGCGACTCCGTGCTTCACCACCAAAGCGAAGTAGAAAAGTCGCAATGATTGTACTTGCCTGTTCAAAACAGTCAGCTAAGGCTGACACATTAGATGCAAGAAATTGTGTCGTTTATGGCTCGCGGCAATTTCGATGGCGATCAAGTCCGACTCGGATACTTCGCTGCTGCGCGGAAACATTCGCTGGCAATTTTACTAGCGGAAGGGCGTCTTAAATGGCAAGTTGGCACATCTTATTCCTTTGAAAACAGCGCGAAGAAGGGTAGAATAAGAAACAGGGCTTCTGTTGTTTGTTCTCTAGCCTTCATCCGGTTTTCGCGCTGTTTTCAACGCTGTGATTTTACTCGGAAGTCGATCCAGTCAACTGCAATCCGCACCTCTCAGTCGTGGTCATGTTTTATTATATTAGCGGCGCATCTGTTCGCGGATCGTGTGGCTACAATAATTCTTAATCGCGACCAGATACTTGACCCGGAGCGCGTCGACAGTAATCACAAATGCCCATGTAACGCTGGTATAACGCAAATGCACTATTTCTTGCAAAAATTTTGACACTAGCTTTTGCACTTCGTTCGCTTCACCAACAAGATTAATTGTGCTCACCCAGTGCTGCAGATATCAGCATAAGCCCCATACTTTCGGATCGGTTAATTGTTTCGATGTTTCCGCAGCTCAGCTGTGCCTACTGCATTGTTGTACTACATGAGCAAGTCTGTAGTTAATAGAGCATCGTTTATATGCAAATGTAGGGTGGTGTGGGGGTCACTTTCACTGTTCCGTGCTTTTGCCGTTTAGCGGCTGGTTAGTCACAAATGTTCTGAACTTTCCTTTTCGCTGCCTTTTTAGGCAGGAGGTGCGAAGGGTAGTTGTCAAATACCGTTGGCACTGCGTCGGGCTTCAGGCGTGGTCTCTCCCTGGCGATCTCGTTGACGACGCCATTCACGGTAACTTTGAAGGTTCTTTCGACGTAGATATCTTCAAAATGTTTTTCGCAAACCACACACGTGAGAGTCAGCTTGCGGTCCTCTCTTTTTATGAGCCGCTCCCACTCCGCAAGTCGCGCAGCGTCCGACGGCACGGCGAACATTGACACCTTGTCTGGGTTTGAGCGATAGCCACTACGGCACGAAGCATGTTTTCTGCCTGACCTGATGCTTCTCCCGTTCATCATTACTCTTTGCAGTTCTCATTTACACGCGCGTACACAAAGAACAGCGTAAACACGATAAAAACAGCGCAGACGTCACCGAGACAACTTCTACCACGAGGCACGCAGCACTTGAAAAGCTGCGGAGGCACTAAGCACACCGGCCAAACCGGCGCGCGTGCTACACCTTTGCGACAAGCGTCGCCGCCTGCCGGTGAAAGTTGGAAGGCATCACCGGCCCTGCCACCTCCTCCCATTGGAAACCCCCTCCGCTCAGCACACTAGCCAGTATATTCTAGGCACTATAGTATCGCCGTGTTTGGTGCGTGGTTTGTTTTGACGGACTGTTTCGCGTGTCAGCGTCTCTGTTGTTGAGAAAGGTCCTGTTTATTGCTTTTGGGAAGACGTTTCGGACTACATTGGTGCCACGCTGCCTGAGGCCGCCGACATGGGTGCCGCCATTTTGTTAGTTAGCTTCCTTAACTGAGGTGGTCAACCTCAGTTCGGAGCAACCACGGTTAGTGGGGTAACTGCGGTTAGGCTTTCCGTGTAACTGGATGTAACTGCGGTTAAAGGGAACTGAGGTTTGCCTTAACTGAGGTTAGCGTGCCCGTGTAACTACGGTATAAGTGTCGAAATTCAACTTGCAACGCTGCATGGTAACACATTCTTGGCGCAGGTGTTAAAAACTGTCGGCAACGGATATATGTTCACTGTTATCTATAGTGCTAATTGTTTGGCTTGTTGTACACGCTTAGCGAACGGCGCCCCGACGAATGATCGTGAACATTGTGCAGATGCAGAGGCGGACGAAGCTCGCGCTTTCAAGACTCTGACGCGATTCTCGCCAATCGGCCGTATACCTTAGCCCGTATACACACATGGTTCCGCGCCGGTATCAAGAGCACGCAGTCCATTCCTGATCACGGCGGCCGAATCACGATGACGGCAAAATGCAAACAACACCGATTTGCTTCGATTTAGGCACAAGTTAAAGAAGTCCACGTGATCGAAGTTAATCCAGAGTTCCCCAGTGCATACGACGCGTCTCGTAATCCTGTGCTGGTTTGCGACGTAAAACCTGAGCAATTATTATGACAGTATTACTTCGTCAATTCGAAATATAGGATAATTCGTACTTGTTCTATGGTCCCGGCAAGCATATGCATTGTTTAATGGCATCAATCTCTCGTTAATTTGGTCATATTTGGCTACAAGTCGCAGTTAATTCGAAAGACCCTCAGAGCTCGCCGAGTGCAAAGCGTCACAAATATGCGACGCAAATGAGCGATAACGGCGTGCGCGGACAACCGAGACGAGGCGGGGCAGTACGCATCGCCATCGTCATCAGCGCGAACCGTATGGTATAACGGTAACTTATGATACCGCGTTGGCCGAGGGCCTTCGCAAAAGCGTGGTCGCCATCCACAATCGCAATGTTGGCGATGAAGACTTGAGTGGATGCGGTAAACTTGTTTCGTTTTAGGTGCGACGCACCTTAGGGGCTAGGTTTGTCGGTGTCTCCTGTCGTCGCGGTGTGTCATGTGGTCGCCGTCCATCATAAAAACGGGTATGCGCTACAACGGGAGAATCCCACTATACTGGCCACCGGTCCATTAAAAATGAAGAAGGCAACAATTAGACCAACACAGAGCCGACGACGTTAATGGAGCAGAAACACCCTTCCCTACATGCCGTAGGGAACTGAAACCGGGCATGTAGGGCAGAAGAAGAAGAAGACGAAGAAGACGAAGAAGAAGCACCACCTTAGGATAAGCTGAATTCCGATGCAGTTTTGCGACGACATTAGTGGAGCGGAAACAGCCTTCCCTGCAAGGCCGGTTTCAGGACCAATAGTGCCACATTAAAGAAATCTCTCACAAAACATTGCATGCATGCTTCGCCCCCTCCCCAGGTTTCACGTTAGTGGAGGTGAAACATCCTTCCCTACATGCTTCGCCCCTCCCCAGTTTTTTGTTTGGCGCACGCGAGCGGGCGATAATCGCGTCGATAACGACTGCGGTTTCGTTTGCGGCTGCCGAGACAAGCAGTAGTTTCGTTTTCACCACGCGCTTCAGAATTACGTATCCATGATTGTGAATTAGCGAGCCAGGTGAGAGCCAGGCTGGCCATGCTTCTTCCGCAGCGGTTGCGACGTTCACCATTTTTGTTACGACTCTGTGTTCGTAGTGCGCACGCGTAACATCAGAACTGTGTGGACGCTGTCACCGTGTCGCTCGCGACCACGGTTTCGTCCACAGCGGACGCGGCTTTCGGTAGCTTAGTTTCGACTTGGTGCAGAGCGCCCTCGAAATCACAGAACTCAAAGATGGCGAAAGCGGTTGAAGATGAAGGGCGTTTCAGTCTCGGTTTTCACACTGCATGGGCATTACACGTCATCGAAAGTTCCCCTGTATACCAGTCACATAAGAGAGAGGGGGGGGGGGGCGCAAAGTCTGCCCCATGCATTGACTTAATCGGGAGGGGAGCGCTGCGATGAACTTTCACCCCCAACCCCTGAAGGGGAACCCCGCGCACGCTTATGCATGTACGATGCCAGGGGGCGTAGCCAGAAATTTTTTTCGGGGGGGGGGGGTTCAACCATACTTTATGTATGTTCGTGCGTGTGTTTGTATGTGTGCGTGTATATATACGCAAGCAAAACTCAAAAATTTCGGGGTGGGGGGGGTTTGAACCCCCCCCCCCTTGGCTACGCCACTGTACGATGCAGAAGAGCGGAAACAGCGTTCGCGGAGAACCGAAACGAGGCGGCGCAGCTAACATCGCCATCGTAATCAGCGCGAACCGCATGGTTAGTACGGTAGCGGCAGTAACGGCGGCAAAGCAGAAGGCTTCATGACTATTTGCGCTTACCAGCACGTGTGACGCCGCGTTGGCCGTGGGCTTTCCTAAAGGCGTAGCCACCATCCAGAATCACGTTGTTGACAACCATGGCTTCAGCGGCTGCGCGCGACAAACTTGCATTGTCGTTTTTAGTTGGCGCACGTGTACATGCGTATAGGCGCTATCCATGATGGCGTAGATAGCGTTTGGGGTAAAATCTGCGTAATCCATGATTGTGCATTATCGAGAGATTTCTTCCGCAGCGGAAGCGGCGCTCAGTAGTTTCGTTTCGACTATGTGCGCATAGACGTCAGACTCTGCCCAGGCGGCGCTGCGAAAAACGCCGCCACCAGCGCTCTCATCGCCGCCCTGGCCATAACTGGGTAGTGCGAAGAGAGCCGTCCGCGAGCGAATGCGCGTAGGCCACTATAGAACCCCCTCTTTCGCTGGTGTTGAGGCGCGGTTTCCTGAAGATCAAGGTCCTGGAAAGCTTCTTCCGTCAATCCACCCTCGCTTCAGAAAAGTAGGAAGCTCATCAAAGTGAACTGCGGCTACAATGCAAAAGATGTTTAAGTTATTTCGGCGTGCTGCAACTCGCAAGCGCAAGTGAGCATTGCATGACATCGAGTTCGAGGCACTCCGAAGTGCGTTATGTAACGCCTAAATGCGTTAAATTTGGGCATATACAAAATGTCAAAGCGTTGTACGTACACGAGAAATGTTTCTTACGATCAGTGGTACAAAGCTCGCTTTATCAGGTACGAGTGGCCCCGGCGATTTTCGCCTTTGCAGTTGCATTCTCCATCCATCTCTGGCTTCCTGTGCGTTGAACTGTTTTATTACGCATCCTAGAATGTACTGTTGACGGTTGTCTTCCGTTTGTATATACTGCAAATGGGGATACGTGCGTGTCCACTTTCTCGGTGTACAACGAAAGGCAAAACCGTGGCCTCCGAGACAGCTCCGGCAATCGCGGAGACCACGGGCAAGAAAAACCTGACGGTGGTCACGGCCAACGTTTTGCGATTTACTTGTATGCATTTGCTAGTTAAAGCATTTGCTAGTTAAAGCCGGAACTTTGAACCATCAATGCGTACGTGCGCGATGCTGTGTGACAGTGGCGTAGCCAGGGGGTGGCACACCGGGCACGTGCCCCCCCCCCCCGAAATTTTTTTTCGCCATGGCATACATAGCGAAAAATGGCCATTTCAAGGTTGTGCCCTCCCCGAAATCAAGGAGGTGCCCCCCCCCTCCCCCCGAAAAAAATTTCTGGCTACGCCCCTGCTGTGTGATGACGACCAGTTAAGATTATGGGTGGTCGCGGAGTGCGCGATGTTTATCGCGCGCTTCACCAGTCTGCATTTAAGGCCAAACCCCATAAGCGCGAAAATGCACGCGACAGCGACGAGCGACGCGACGTAGATTGTCTTCGCGCGAACGGTCGCTTGCGCGGGCAAACCTCATTCACGCGACGGCTTCGGCGAGTGAACTCCACTGTTGCTGGCATGAGGCCGTCTACTTGTACCAAAAGTGCCGCGTAGTCAGCGGTATGCAATGTAAAAATAAAATGTGTTGATGCATAATCGAACGGAAGGTGTTTATTATTGCATTGCAGCCCTTTTTTTCATATGCACGTGCATAAACATTCATTGTACGCGGTGCGCTCGTCGCCGTTGGCCATGATTTTGAGCGCGTCGAAAAGCACGCCGAGACAACCGGCATTACGTCACTGACGTACATCCTGTTCTGGTGACAGCACTTCCGGGCGATGGGCGACGGTTTCCAAATCTGAAAAACCGAGCGATCGCGCGAAAATGACCAGGCGACACGTCGCGCGAACGACCCGTTTCGTCGCTCACAGCGTCGCTCGTCGCTCTCGCGTGCATTTTCGCGCTTATAAGGTTTGGCCTTGACTGCTGCACGGCGCGCACCGCGGTCTGGGGATCTGCTGAGCTTCATGGTCAAGGTTACCACGGTTTTACGTCAAGGCTACTCAAAACACTAACATGAGACCCACATTATCACACTTTCTCATGCGACCGGCTGTGCAGAACACGAGTAATTGCTTAACCAACACGTTCGCAGCGGCCCGTATCCAGAGCTCTCGCCTTTCTGCTTCGTGCAACAGCTACGGAAAGCGGTAAAACTGAAGTCCTTTACGTCCGTGGCAATTCGAAACGCAACAGTAGCGTCGACTGAGGCCTTTCTTCGTAGCGCGCGGAGCTGTTGCGTCTGCTCTTGTTTTCGCCGTCGTTCTGGCACGCACTTCATGGCGGTTCGGTTGCGCGTCCGACTAGAGGTGAGAAATTCGTAGCTCTTGTCTGAGTGTTCAATGCGCCAACACACTAAATATTTAGGTTAATCGTTGTTTCCAACTCGCTAGTTGCACCTGGTTGCACAGAAAACTGTGCAAGGGAGCCGGACTTTGCACTACCCAAAACTGCTCCGACAGGTGGCGCTACGTGTCTGCAAAACTCCAGAGTCTGACGTCTATACAGGCCGTGCACCTGCCTTACACCGCGCGCGTCGTTGGCGACCAAGGTTTCGTCGACAGCGGATGCGGCACTTCGCTATAGTACCTTCGTTTTGACTTGAAGCGATGCGCGCGCAATGTCGAAAAACTGAAACATAGGGCAAGCTGTTCGGGATAGAGCTTTCAGCCGTATCCACGGCATAAATTTCTGTAGCGAGTGGCATATTTCTATATCTAAATGCAGTGCGCGTATAGAGCGATTCCCGTTTGTAGGGTTCCCACTGCTCCCTTTACCAAACCATCGATGACACCAATGCTTGAAGAAAGCGTGCACGATTTTCCCGGCACGAGTAGAATCTTGCAAACCCGGTGTGCGACATGCGCGCTACTTTTTGCTGCGCTTTATAGACTTCCTGCGTGTTACCGCAGTTGAGATACCTGTCGGCGTCAGCAGTGAGTTCCGTCAGGTTGCTTCCCCCTTCAGGTGTAGCGACGAAGACGCCGGAGAGGCGCCGGGGGAGGAGCAATCGCGCGCTTGGCGAGGCGGCGGCGTCCTGTTATACGCGGTTCGGGTGTCAGCCGCATGTTTCCGAAGAGTTTTGATCGATTTTAAGTCGGCAATATCAATTACTTTTCGGTTATTTCTGCTAATTATAGTATTTTAGGCCTAGTTCGTTTACTTTAACCCGGTTTTAATCATTGCTACGCTTGTTTTAGGACTGTATTGACCACTTGATTGTGAGCGTGATCACGCCACGTGAGATCTACGCGTGAACGACAAGCCTGCATGCATTTCTTAGAGCGTATAGACTATTTTCCCCAAGATATCTGGGCGCCGCCATCTTGGGCTGTTAAGACGTCTCCTTGTTTTTGTACATCGCGACGTGAATATTTAGGTCCATGAAGCATCGTGTGCACCCCTCCCCCCCCCCCCCCCCCCCCACTTTCGTGCGCATGTGCCTGCCGTAACACTGTTAATTTAGTTGTTAAATATACAAAACACAAAGCTTAACAGCCCAATATGGCGACCCTCAAACCCATCAGTAAAAAAAGTCTATAGCATAGGGGCCATGGCACCTAAAATGCTACGCACTTAAAACTCGCTTGCTAAATTGGGATGGAGGACCGATCCGTAGCCGGAAAAGGCGATAAAGTTATCGTTACGTGCAAGTTGTGTTGGTGGTGACAGTACGTATGAAGAAACGGGGATCTTGCGCAGTGGTCGCATTGTGAACGAAGTCGCGTGATGACGAAAATTGCAACTTTTACACTGCTCTTACGGAAAACAATCGCAGCATTTTCGTATTGTATCGAGAAAATCAAAGTATATTGGTCTAATAGAAATATCTTTATTGTTTTCTTGATAACTCGGCATTTCGGTTAATTCGGACATTTTTTCCGGTCCCGTGAAATCTTAATTGACGAGGTTTTATGCATACTCATCGATAGGCTCTCGAAGCCACTTTGATGAAAATGCCGCTTTCGCAGAGAAGTTCCCAAGACCACCGAAAGCGGTCTCTCGGAAGTCGACGTTTACAAGTGGCGCATTCTGCAGAAACCTTTTTTCCGTGATTTGTGTTCCGCCGTTGTGAACGTATACGGCATGCAGCAGCTATCTCTCAGCTTACACTGCGATGCACCACTGCATACAGCCTTAATACATGTATACGCATCGCCTGAGATTAGTATATATATATACGTATATATATATACCGTATCGGAACATACTCTCTCATGTCACCTCAGTGCGATCTGGCTTCACGGCACATTATCTCGCCGTTCAAGTGTGACGCGCTAGAATGCGGATTCCGTGCACCATTTTTTTTTTTTTTTTTTTTTTGCGATATCACATTTATATTGTCGACACTCGAAAAAGAAAAGTACTTCTCTGTTTTACGGCAAAATCTGCTGGTAATTTGTGACCGAACACTTTTCCGTAATTGAAGAACAGTCATTTCATCACATCGACACCCGTTCTCCATATACCTGTATGACCCGTACGCGAGTGTTGTGGGCTCTCCGTAAGAACATATAGCACGCCAATCAAAAGCGGCGTTTGGAGCATGTGCGCTTCTTGCTACGGGGTGTCGCCACATGCCAGCGTCGCGCTGGCACGTGGTTTTCTAAAATTCAGCACTGGACTATAGTGCCTAGAATATACTGGCTAGTGTGCTGAGCGGAGGGGGTTTTCAATGGGAGGAGGTGGCATCGCCGGTGATGCCTTCCAACTTTGGCCGGTAGGCGGCGACGATTGTCGCAAAGGTGTAGCACACGCGCCGGTGTTGCGGTGTATGTTAGTGCCTCCGCAGCTTCTCAGGGCTCCGTTCCCCGTGTCCAAAGTTATCTTGGTGAAGTTTGCGCTGTTTTTACCGTGTTCGCGCTAATCTTCGTGTACGAACGTGTAAATGAGAACTGCAAAGAATAATTATGCGCGTGTTGTGTGTTTTCCACATTACTTATGTTTGATGAGTTAATGGCTAATTTAGTTGCGGAACGGTGGGATTTTTCAAAGTGTTCAGATTACATTTTCAGTTACTGAGGTGGCGTAAAACTTTGAAAGTGAGTTTCATATCTTGGCTATACAGCAGTGGTAATGAAAGCTATGAGTAAAATTTCCGAGGTATTTTAAAGGTAGACGCAGGTTGCATTAGAGCTCAGAGATAGTTCGAAATTGTTTATTTTTTTTTTATTTTTGTTTGTTTTTCTACTAATGCACTGCTTAAATAATATCTGCCATCTGTGGAGCATTGCAATTGTGCAAAAAGGTAGTGACTAATGCTTTACAGTAGTGGAACTAAAATTATGAGCGGAAAACAAAAACTAGATTTGTCATGTTTTTTTTACGTTTGTTGATTTATGGAAATGGCTGCTTATGAATTATTTTTTATACTAAAAAAATACAAATGCGCATAGGCTTTGACTCTAGTACCAGTTATGTAAATGCCATTAGATAACACGTGGAAATCTTTGCTTTCTTACACCCGCTAGTTCCCGAGAAAAATGTACAGAAATTCCAAAAATGTTCTTTTGAGAAAAACGCAGAAATAACGTAGGAGTACGCGCGCATTACCTGTCAGTGTGTCAAAAAAAAAAAAAAAGGACGTCAAATTCTTTTTGAAATCGCGAGTGCCCAAATGCGATATATTTTCTCAAAGAAATGCTTTATCAGATAATTTGAAATTATAAAATTGAATTTTTTGACCACAGGAAGTCTCACCCCACCTTAAACGGTTAATTCATTGTGTTTAAAAGCAAGAGCGCATAATACTCATAAAGATATGCTTCGCACGAAAATGTTTTTCAGCCAATCACACTGCTAGACTGTAATGAAATGATCTAAATGTTGTTCTTGACTAATGACCCCTGTTCATCTTTTTTTTTTTTTGCGTTTACCTCTCCTTCTGAATCCTATTTAGACTAGCTTATGTTCATCGCATGTGGTCTAGAAAATACGGATGTCATGCTGGAAAACGCGGAACAGTGAAAGTGACCCCACCCCACCGCGCATTTGCACATTAACCATTGCACACTTGCTCATGCACACTTGCTCATGTAGTAAAACAATGCAGCAGGTACATCTGTACTGCAGAAACATCGAAACAACCGATCCCGAAGTATGGGGCCTATGCTGATATCTGCAGCACTATACGAACACCATTTTGTTGTTGAGGCGAACAAAGTGCAAAAGCTAGTGTCATAATGTTTGCAAGAAGGATTAATGCATTTGTGTAATACCAGCGATACATGGACATTTGTGATTACTGTCGACCCGCTCCGGCTCAAGTATCTGCTCGCGATTAAGTAGCGTGTCACGACCCGACTACCTCGGCACGTGTAGGTTACACTCTGCAAGTCCATGATGGTGCATCATACCGAGTGTGATGCGCCGCTAATATAATAAAATATGACCACGACTGAGAGGTGCGAATCGCAGTTAACTGGATCGACTTCGAGTAAAATCACTGCGTTGAAAACAGCGCGAGAACTGGATGAAGGCTTAGAAATAAACAACAGAAGCGCCGTTGCTTAGTCTTCGACCCGTTTTCGCGCTGTTTTCAACGGAATGACAAGTACCAACTTGCGCTTCAAGACACCCTTCTGCGAATAAAATCGCCAGTGAATGTTCCCGTGTAGCAGCGAAGAATCCGAGTCGAAATTGATCGCGATCGAAATTGCCGTGAGCCATCCTTAAGACACGATTTCTTGCGTCTAACGTGTCAACTTTCGCTGATTGTTTTCCACAGGCAATTTGGGTGTGTCGGTGTATATTTATTGCGGATTTTCTACTTCGCTTTGGTGGGGGAGCACCGAGTCGCGAAAACTAGCAGACGACGTGAGGTACGCGTGAAATGCTTCGTCGTTTTGTAGTGCCGAACCAGTCGAGGATTCTCTACGGGCAGTAATTTGGTGCTAAGATTTTCCCCTTCCGGTCAAGTGCCTTGACGAGTGTGCTAAAAGCAACGAAGAACACTACATTCGCGGCAGCAAGCGCAGTGCTACGCAGCTGAAAGCACCGAAGCCGCCGATGCGCGGGTAGCGCGGGGGACCTTAGCGAGTCGCAACGCCGCCGTGCGGTGACTGTGGGAAGGCATCAGCGCGGTGGCCACGCGAACACGCGCGGTCAGCACACTAGCCAGTATATTCTAGGCACTATAACTGGACGGTACGTGAGAAGAGCCTTTGCAGATAAGTTGTGTATCCAGGGGGACACAAAGTGAGACAGTAATTATCGCTGGCAGCAGACCAATTAACAAAGACTGAATAATGAACTCTTCAGTGACGGCAGTAAGTGAGCATGTTTGTAGAGAAAAGTTGGAGGGGCAGTCGGATTTCAACACAGTTCCACTTGGAAGAATTCTTCTAGCATGTCTGTGCTCAAGGATATCCCTTGCTGCAAATCTTAATTGCGGTTTTGCACGATTATGCGTGCAAGGCGGTGGGGAAACGGCGCAATGTTCCTTCCTGGTGTGACGAGCAAGTGATTCCTTGCTATCGCCATCCGGTAGCGAAAGGGTAACCGTCGTCATCTTTGCCTATGCCTTCGACCCGTTGTCAGATTAAACGCCGCACCCGATTGCCGCGGAACATTAGGGAGGAGCTTTGCGCCTGTCCTCACTGTCTTGCACGCGTAATCATGCAATCAGAACCGCAATTGAGCTTCGCCGCAGGACATCTCGGAGCATAGACGGTGCTAGAACAATTCGTCCAAGTGGAGCTGTGTAAAATGTTACTGCCCCCAACTTTTCAATACAGGACATGCCCGCTACTGCATTCTCTAAAACTTAATTATTCAATCTTAGTTCATTGTCACTGCTTAGTAATTATCACTGCAATAATTATCACTGCTTAGTAGCAGCGATAATTATTGTCTCACTCTGTGTCCCCTTGGATGCATAGCTTATCTGCAAAGGTGGTTTTCACGTACACCTCCAAACTGCTGAAAACAAACAAACAAACCATAACGCTTAATTTCGAATACCCGGTATATTAACCACACTAGCGCGCACAGCAATCGCAACAGAAGAAAGCGATCGCGTTTTATCACTCGCTCTCAAGGTGATGAAGCGCGCTGACGTACCTCTTTCGCCTTCCATACCTCCCTGTGTAGCTTGCGGCGCGCTCGTCGGGAGGCGCGAAGAAAGCTCTTAAAAGGGACGCGACAAACCCCTGTAGCTGCGCTCGTTCTTGGCGAATTCGAGAAATTTTTGCGGGAATCGATTCACGAGAACAACACCGGGGTCATTCCACGATTGATTAGAGAAGTGGTTCAGGACCTCTTTAGTGTACAAGTGCTTGGTGTATTGAGAGAACAGATGACACTGTATGCTGAATCTGTATGATTTAGTCCAATCATTATAAAACACAGGGACTCCCCGTGTTGAGCAGACTGACGATTCTGTATTCTGAAAGCGTGAAATATAGATAGTATACTATACCTGTAATATACAGGGGCTGCTCGTGTTTTGCAAAAGAAACATTCTGTTGATTGACCTTTACTATTTTATACATTTGACACATATGGCTTTATTTGATATTGTGTAAAGTACACATTCTTCAGTGTCTCACAAATGAGACTAATAGTTGTTTTCCCGCACACTCCACAAATCACGCGTCGTATCGCACTTCTACAGAGCATTGCATCCATGTATAGATGGATAAAATACGACGCGCGACTTCTGACATCCTTGGAACAGCGGCTGCAGTCGCAAAGTAATTAGCTTGTAAGTACCGCGATGCTCCAGAAAATGCGATACGCTACCGTCAGACTTCACGTAAATGCGGCTTTAACCAGTAGAATTGCCAGCGTAAACAGATTACTCCCGTTTTCTCTGAAATAAACAAAGACGGAGACGCTGAAAAAAAAAAAAAGACCGAACAATAAGCCCCGGAAAAAAATAAAAATAAAAAATCCGGCTTCGCCGACAACGCCGACGTGTCATCGATTCCGTGAATGCTGCAAGGGCGTCACGCCCGATGACGCAGATGACAGGGTGCGTTTTCGAGACGCAGATCGACGACAGCTGCGTTAAAAACAAGAGCAAAGCGCGTCTCACATTGGGCGGCGCCACTCAAAAAAAAAAAAAAAAAAAGAAGAGAGAGAGAGACCGAGTGAGATGTCGGGGCGTGCTGCAGAAGGAACCACTTTGTAAGTACACGTCATCGTCTTATCGTCGTCGCTCCGACATCCCCGCCGGTGCAGAGGAGGAGTGCTCCGCATGGACGACGAAGACAACGCACAAACAGGGCGATTCAACGTAAAGAATCATTCGCTACAACAATACACACACATAAGCGCCGCCGACGGGACACTTGTTTAGCTGCCCCCTCCCTTCCTCCTAGTCCATCCCGCTCCCCCCTCTGCTTCGGCAGTGTGCCGCACCTACTCGCGTAAGAGCCACAGCCAGCACTTGTACAAGTGGCGGCGGGAATATAATCACAGAGCAATCATTTGTTCATTTGTTACACAGTTCATTTATCTCTCTCTTTATCTCTGTCGATGCATGAACGAGAGAATAGGCTCTTTGACGGATAGAAGAACGAAAGAAAGAAAGAAAGAAAGAAAGAAAGAAAGAAAGAAAGAAAGAAAGAAAGAAAGAAAGAAAGAAAGAAAGAAAGAAAGAAAGAAAGGAAGGCGAATAAGTTTGTTTTATTTTTTTAATATTTTTTAAATATTTTTTTTAATAATCAGCGAGTGAGCTTTACCGCGGAATATACTTGACTTCACAAAGCACAGTGCGTTAGCGCGTGAATGTGTGTATACATTATACGTGAAGCGGCTTTCTGTGAGAACTAAGGTTGTTAAAGATCTTCCTTTTCCCCGAACCGTCGCGGGGTCTCTGACCGACACTTGCCTTCCGACGGGAAAGCAAGTGTCGACTAATTTAGAAAAACACCTATCTTCATTAATTATTTTCGGTAAAACACCACCCTCCATGAGAATTGGGGGCTGGGGGGGGGGGGGGTGCTAGGGTACCCCCTGGCTACGGGCCTGGTTAGAGGTGCCTGATGAAATCCGTAGGGCAACTCAACATACCACTTTGCGTGGCGCTTCTAAATACGTCCTGAAACGTCACACATTCAAAACTAGACCTAGTTTTACTATACTCACAAGGGAGCATCCTTCAGGACTTGAACTGAGATGTACGACGGAGAACTTACGAACAATCGATAAGCGCGACCAGTTTTCCACAGAGTTCTCTGAATCAGCCCAGCATCGTCTTCAGTGAATTCGTCGGTGTTAACCTTGCCAGTTCCCACGGTTCGTCGAGAAACGAAGCGTTGCTTCATCGAACTTTGACGCCAGCTTCCAGGAACACTTCCGAGAGTCTTGAATTATTACTTCCGCAAGTTTGCGTTTCACATACTTGTCTGTAGTTCACATGCACTTGCCTATATCCCCCCTGCGAAACCCCATCAGTGTCTCCGCGATTGAGTGCGCACATGGAAGCCGTCGAGGAGTTACCCGACAAACGAATCCCACAGTGCGTAGCACTTTAAGGGCCGGCTTGTCGCCCAGTGTCTCATGTCGCATGGTCGCGCTCAAAATCAAGTGGTCAATACAGGCCGTAAACAAGGCTAGCAATGCTCAAAACTGGTTTAAACTAAACGAACAAGGTCTAAAATAATGCAATTGACAGAAATTACTAAGAAGTAACAGCAATAGTTAACTTAAAATCGCTAACAACGCCTCGGAAACATGCGACTGACACCCGTGCCGCGCAAGAAATGGCGCCACCGCCTCGCCAAGCGCGCGATTGCTCCTCCCATCGGCGCTTCTCCGGCGCCTTTGTCGCTACATCAGAAAGGGGAAATAACTTGACGGAACTTTGTTGCAGACGACACGTATTTCCAACTGCCGTAACAAACAGAAAGTCGGATAAAGCGCAGCTAAATGTCGCGTGCGTGCCGCACACCAACTTTGCGAATCTGTTTACCAAGATTCCACTCGTGCCTGGGAAAACCTAAGTACTTACATCAAACATTGACGTCATCGGCGGTTTGTTAAACGGAGCATGCAGTGGAAACTCCACGAAGAGGAATCACAGGGTGCCCGTGCGTACTTCCTCGTGTTTCCTAGCAGTGGAGCTGCATTTAGCGCAGGATTTAGGAGCTACACCAATCGCTGCACAAAAACGACATTTTGTCTCCTATCGATGTCCATCCGCCACAACATCGAGCTCGGCATTCTTCTGAATGTGTTGAGAAAGCTGCATTTATAACGTTTCTTACTGTTACTATACCGCGGCCTATAACGCGTAACAGACTCAGAAAACTTACAATTTATGAATTAGAGTAGCATAGCTAGTTACCTTTGTCGTGGTGGGCGTGGGTGCCACATTGATCTATAATTGTCCCTTTTATGCGCCTCCCATGTGGCGCATACATAAAGTGGTTAGCGGGGCTATACTTGGAATACTGAACTTTGATGCGTTTCCCATTTCGCTGAAGCCCTTGAAATGCATCAAAGTATTGTGCATACCCTTGCAGGTTAGTAAACCGGACGAACGTTTAGTTGTCTCTTTCATTTCTTTATCATCCTTATACGCGTCAGCTCCCACCATAATAGTTGTACAGAGGCATCCACTAAATGAAACTTTTATACATAGGTTACCTGGGCTGAACAAATTGCACGGAAGTTTAAACGGAGCGTTCCGCGGTAATCTAACTGCGGGATTTTAAAACCAAAAACCATATTTTTTTTTCCTTTCTTACGCGATGCCGAAGCAAGCAAACATCTGTGTATAGGCTTCATATTAGTTGCCACCATCTGAAGTTCTCTAACGGGCACTCAAAATTCAACACAGTTCTCGAATAGAGCTTTCATCCATGCGCCGACCCAGGGGAGGGGCTGTCCGAATGACCTGACCACAATCTTGAATACTGTGTACGCAGCGCCAGCGCGCGGTATATGCACGTGACAAACTGGAATGAAGTCCTCCTTCCTTCCCTTTTGTTATCGGACCTTTAGAACGCTCAATGGGAACATATAAACTTAATATCACATTATTCTACAAGCACCCGTGCAATGATCGTCATCAATCAACATCTGTGTCATCATCTGTGATGTGAACATCTATGCAACATGGTCGTGCGGCAACGACGACGAGGATGTGTATCACCTGTTGCTAGACTGTCCGGTCTGTCCCAGGAACACCACATATATACTGCAACTGGATCAGGAGATTCATTTACTGGATTCAGATCGGACTTTCTCGCTTTTTAAATTGTTAAGCCAATTAGACCAATTAGGTAAATTAGGCCGTCGAAAATCTATCACTAAGCAGCGAAAGCCTTTCAACACTTCAATGAATACGCTAACATTTGCGATAAGTACTGACTGAACTACATCGTGCATGTTTACGGTATTTCTGCGCTTCAAACATTCACGGACTTTTGCTATAACGAGAACTTTTGCACGCAAGAACTAGAAGTGAACTAGGACAGTTTTTCAATTTTTATTTCGTGCTAATAACCAAGTGAAAAGGGGTGGCATCCGCCAGAAAATGGCGACAACTGCTCGGTCATTTTCTGCTTCAATAAAATAAAAGGGGAAAAGAGGGCATGCCTTACGCACGAGTAAGTGCGATAGTCGACAGGGCCAAGAAAGACGCATGGTCGGAAAGAACGGTGGCGACGCTCATTGTCGCTCGCGAAAGATGGACGGGATGAAGAAACTTCGAAGGAGAAAGACCGAAAAACAAAAAAGCTACTCATAAAGAAACGCGTGAAGCGGAAAAGGAGAACCCCGCGCGACAGGGAGGAGGAACAAGTGGCTATGAAAAGAAGGAAAGCAGCAGCTAGACGGGCGAGAAGCGATGTGAGAGAGGATACGCCGCGCACCAACAGGCGCGGAACCGCGAAGCAGTTTTTTCTTTCTTTTTCTCCTCCCTCCTCTCTTCGCGCGGCTGTCTTGCGCAAGCAGCGAACGGAAAAAAACTGTCGCCGCGGGAGCGGGACAATCAGAAACAAGAAGCCGATAAAGAAAAAGGAGCCAGCAAATGTTCTGGAAACAAGAAATAAATAAAAGGACGAACAGAAAGGAAAGTCGGCAAACGACCCTCCGACCGCTAGAAAGGAGCCGCCCTAGAAAGCTACCTTCTCCGCATCGACCGCAAGCACTCGGATAGAAGCGGCACGTCTGCTGCTCAGGGTCAAGGGATCGCGATGGTAAGGGGAAAAAACAAAAAACAAAAAAAAGCAGTCGTGTTGCGCTACCGGCAGTGGAGAGGGTGACAAACAGGGGGTTACCGAAACTGAAAAAAAGAAAAAAAAAAAAAAAAAACTAACCAGACTCCCCGCGCTCTCCTTTCCACTTGCTTAGCCGAGAAGAATCGTTTCGAGCGGTTCCAAGGAAAAGAAAAGAGAAAGCACCAGTGCTGGATGAAGTGGAGAAAGGGGAACCTTGTTTGTCGCGTCCTTACGCGCGCTGGCAAACACGGTCGTCGTCTTGTTCTCCCCGTTCCTTCTCCCGTCGACCTTCACTCGTGTCCTGGCACGGCTCCTTTCCATCACACAGCTGCCCTTTCCCTCCACAGGCGATCAATCGGTCCATCCATCTCCGGCTCCGAAGAAAACCCCGAACGAAGGACAATTGTGAGAGAGAGAAAAGAGAGACAGAGATAGGAAGAAGGAGCGCGACACAAACAAGAAAGAGAAAAAGGGCCCCTTCTCTAAATATACGGGAGCGCCCACGCTAATGAAAGCTCTGGCGGTGGCCTCGCACGATGCAAATATGTAAAAAACAAATAAAAGTAACGGCCGCTCCACTGACAAGCAGCCAGGGGGCCGAGCGCAGAAGGGGAGGTGCGCACAGACCGCGCTCTCGCTTCTCGCGAGGGAGAGAAGAAAGCAGGAGAGAGCCTCGCGCCAAAAGGAGGCGTGTGCGCCACGCGAAACCTCACAAAGAGTCCCGAGAATAATAAATACCAAAAGAGAATAAGTTAAAAGATGGGGGGAGAGGAGGTAGCGGGATGAAGGTGGATTTATTATAATCGAATAGGGCGATCCCGACAACGCTGCCGAGATGAATGGTGGTGGTTTGTGAGGGGGGGAACCCACGGGCCCAGCCGGCACTTTTTTATACTCGGCATGCAGCCGAGAGTGTTTAAGCGCGGCACGCGCGGCACCATGCGTGGCCCTGACGTCCCGTGCGGTTCGCGTGCGAGAGAGCTGTTACAGGCGTGCAACGTATACGCGGAGCGCGTGATTGCTTCTCCTATTCGTTTGGCGCCCGCGCCTTCTTGATACGAAGTTTGTTGGCACAAGCTATGTGTGTACTCTAAACGCAGCACGCAAGGTGTATGCGCGTAGTTGGTGCGACGTGATTTCCGTTTTTATCTCCATCCTTAATGCGGTGGCTGAGTGCTCAGTTTCATGGGAATGTTTCTAAAGGGAAATTTAATGTACAATGTGTATTGGTAATGTCGAAGCGGTAATCGTGGGGTAGGTACGTGGTCCACTTCTTCGAGAATGCGCACTGAATCACGTTATAGCCCATTTCGTATAGTGTAGTTGCGTTACGCATTTGCCTCGTGACTGCTCCACGTGCGCAAGTGATTCGTAATATCACTAAATTTTTAGCGACTACGTAAAAGTACGCAATTTAGTAATGCGTGCCTCACTAGACTTCGATGCAGCACATCGCGGGAATTTTTTTCCAGATCGACACCGTAATTTTATTTTCTTTAGAATTTTCCGAAAACAGCGGAATTGTATACGTATACGCGCTTGTAGCAATTCTAGATCACGTTAGCATTATATATGGTTACGACTGCAGATTCAGATGAAAAATCAATGTTGGTGGATGAACAGCGGTCCGGAACTTGTCCCATATATAAGCTAGAATTGCTTACGAATGACCAGAAAAAAACATCTCATTAAGACTGAGGATGCATACAAGAGTCGATATGCATGGGCTTCGTTGCAAACACTCTTTTGGTCTTGCAGCCTGGATTTTGTCTTCATGGGCGCACGCATGAATGCTGTCGATACTGGGAGGAGAGTGAAACGGGCAGGGGTGTGGAGACGAATTTAATATCTGGGGTTTAACCTCCAAAAACCACATTATGATTATGAGGGACGCCGTAGTGGATCGGGCTCCGTAAATTTCAACCATCTGGTGTTCTTTCACGCGCACTGACATCGCACAGTACACGGTCCTCTAGTCCTTTCGCCTCCGTCGAAATGCGACCGCCGTGGCCGGCATATAACCCGCGACCTTCGGGTCAGCAGCCGAGCACCGTAACCGCTACACCACTGCGGCGGACATGGAAACGAATTGACGGCGGCACTTCAGAAATAAACGTCGAGATATATAGGAAGCGCGAGAACGGGCCGCAAAAGAGCTAAAACTGCGAGTCATAGGCTATGTATATGGACTCAACGTCGGCGCTCCGTAAACGGTAAAGTGGCAACTGGCAAACATACTCGCATCGCACACAGCTATGGTGTCAGGCCTTTCTCTAGAAAACGCATAGATCTTCCTTTGCAACACAGCAAGTTGCCCGCTGCGACACATGCATCGTCATCGTGCGTTAACGTTCGAATATCGAAAGCGTCCAACATATCTCATGGGTTCCTCTTCTCCCCGTGCTTATACCCTGTTCATCGGTGTCGTTGACGGTGTCGTCGGTTTCGCGCACGCGCTGCTTACGATGGATTCGTCGGCCAATTCTTCAAGAACTGCGGAGGTGCCCTCTACACCTGGCGCCTATCCGAGTGTCCTTCAGGACCCCTTTTCGGGCAATAAAGTTTCACCACCACCACCACATCTTCATCAGCGCTATACTAAAGTCGTCGACACCGACGCTATCGGGAATCTCGCTGGTAAAGAAAAGAAAGAAAGCGTGCCCCATCGGTCAGTGTGGTATATACGTGCGCCTTCGCGGGAATCTTCGGGTGGCGCCGTCGAAGACGCATGCGATCGTTCTTGGGTGGCACGGAAACGAGCAATATGATGGCAATGACAAGGTCCGGAACGTGCAACTGCTTCCGGCGCCGCGCCGCAGTTTTGTAAATGAATGATTACAGCTCAAGGGAAGACATGGGACAAAGAGACCAACGAAGACGAGCGCTGACTTCCAACTAAAGTTTATTGTGAATAACAGGCAATTAACGAAAAATGACTGCGTGAAATAAAGAAACGACAGCATGCATGTGTTAAAAAACGCCCCCTTCCGAAACACGAAGCTAAATTGCTTGTTATTCACAATAAACTTTAGTTGGAAGTCAGCGCTCGCGTCTTCGTTGGTCTCTTTGTCCCGCGTCTTCCTTTGCTATGTAATCACTCTTGAAATGGAATACCAACTAGCCCGTACCCACACTTTGCTTGTAAACGAAGGTGCGACGCGCCCACACTCTAAAAAATGATCGAGTAAAAGGGTGTCTTTTTGTCCCGCAACAATAATTGTCATCCGGCTTGCTTGCGCTTCCTTTCTTGAAAACTCGGCGCTGGCCACTTTCCTATCAAGAATGCTATGTCACGCTGATAACGTGCATGTCGTTCGTGAGCTGAAAGTGCATGCCGGGCGCGCAGCGATAATGTAAGGAAAGGAACGCAAGATAGATGACGATTATTGTTGGGGGGACAAAAAGACACCCTTTTTACTCGATCATTTTTTAGAGTGCACGCAAGCAACAGTGTGGTGAAGCAACGAAATTTGATCGCTTTTTTGGAGTATGCTGTCCTTGCGCGAGCAGATATGTGGGAAAACGTCCCGACAATTTTCGATAGCGAGATTTCCCGGGTCCGGATTCCTCATCAGGCATCCCCGGTTCGGAGCGGAGACCCTGCTCGACTGCCTCGTTCCCTGGGTTCCTCGCGCGTGGGCTGCGACCCATATCAATTTCATGGGGCTTGGTTCTTCTTCCTTGAAGACGCGGGAAAGGGGTATCCGCAGCGTGGTCGGGGCCACATCGCAAAGTTGGATATATATATTTAAGTCTTAGAGTCACTACTTGTATATCGCTGGTGGTGAAGCCGGCCGTCTCAACCAATTTATACAATGGCCGCCTACGGCCTCTTCCGGGTTGGAAGCACGTATAATACGGAGCCGGACCTATATATATATATATAGGGCGTTTCTCCATATTCGGGATAGGTACATATAGTTGCGCTTATGGCGCAGGTTCGTGCTCGATCGGGGTATTGGGCGGTGTCGACGAGCGTATGGCATCAGGATATGAACCATATGTTTTGTGCCAGGGGCTGGGCAAAGATACTTTGAAATTGTATCGCGATACGATACAAGATACTCGGGCAAGAAGTATCGGAGATACAGATACAAGATACTTCCGGAATGAATGTATCCGATACGATACTTCCCAATTGTATCTTAAGATACTTCGATACATTTGGAAATTTGCTATTATAGATCTACATAATTACGTCTCAAATACCTATGTAAAGAAGTGTTTGCTTGAAAATGTCTTGACTGCGACCAACTTCGTTTATTTTAATGAAATATCTGTTTGAATCCCGAAAGTTATGTTTTTCTTGCTTAATGTATAATAGTTTCATTCCGAAACAAGTTATTGGTATTTGTTTACTTGACACTTTTGTATTTGATGGGTGTCGCTGCTCTACTTGGCGACCAGCTAGCGGGTTGCCATTTATTGCTAGAACTCCAATAAGAAGCCTCCGCAAGATGGCACAAATACCGCTGCAGAGTCTTCTTGTACGTAAGCGTATTACCGTTTTCGTAGTAGCGCATCACCCGACAGCTGTAGAGCAGCAATAACGCGGGTAGCGATATTTCTTGTGAATCATCGTATGAAGATGATAACTATATGAGTCAGTGATCACAGTTCACTGAGGAAATAAAACTGCAGTGATTTTTCATATTCTACCTATCAACTTGCGTAAACTCTTCGTTAGCAACATATTCACGAACGTGCCATCTTTTACCATTTCCTCTCTGAGAGAACTACTGCCGCCCATAAGCTTCCCAGATGTATTGTACGTCCGTGGCAAAAAGCGTCCCAGGATATCACTTCTATTCACGCTATTGCAACTTCTAGCCTGCTTACCAGCTTTTTTGTGACACAAAAAAAAGGACTTTACAGGGACCTAAAAAAGGAAAGCGAGTACACCTAAGTCAAATAGCAAGGCAGTTCCGCAATAAAAAATGATTAAGTGAATAAGTATACAGCGTGTTTCACGTAAGTAAAACCAAATATTAAAAAAAAAGCAAGCGTTTAACTGTGACTGAATGCAACCAATGGCATATGGTTTACCGTAATGCGGCGCTCGTTATGGTATTTCTATATTGCGCTTAGTTGGTTGATTAACTATGATCAATTATGCAACATTTTTATTATCCACTTTACGGCAGAGTGCGCTTCGTCACATCGTAGAACGCATTTAATTAAAAACAACCGAAGCAATTATTATTATTTTTTTTTTGTGACGTACATGCTGCATGGTGAATATTTTTTGGCTTTTAAATAAAGCACGCGAAATATCAAGTAAAACCTAGTGGCTGCGCTCATGCGCTATCGTACTGCAGCGCTCTTAAACACGCATCGAGCGAAACAACTGGCGCGCGGACCGTCAGCCTGTCGCTTGTCAGGGACGATGGTGTTTTTTTGCCGTGCGTGGCGGTCAGAAATGCTGACGCGCTGTGGAGCCGATGCCTAAGCCACGGCCACTCATTCGCATCGGTCCGCTCGAAGCACGTCTGAGAGCGCTGCAGCACAATAGCACGCGAGCGCAATAACGTGGTCATATTTCTTCGGCTTTCCTTAAACGCCGGAAAAATCACTACGTAGCGTGTACCTTTCCACAAAAAGTCAGATCTGTCGTTTTAGAATGCCCTCTAAAACGCAAAGAAAGACACTTGGCCCCAAAGTTTGTTACATCGCAGAAATGTTACATCGCTCATCCTAGTTAAGAAATGAAGCGCAATATAAAAATGCCATAATGGGAGCCACGTGGCAGTTAACACCATCGTTGGTTTTATTCAGTTGAGTTTAAGCACTTCTTTGTATATATTTGGTTCCAGTTACGTGAGACCCTTTATAAACACGATACAGGCGGCACCCCTAAAAGCTATGAAAATAAAGCAGGATGTATCGTCAACCTAGATGTTAAAGTCAGACAATAGAAAACTCAGTGCCCACGGAATATAGCACTAAAGGGCTCGTGGGGACGCTGATGAGAAAACCGTAGTACTTGGTATTATGTTTCTCAAATCCCCTTCCTAACGTCTTTAACATTTTTCGTTATAATTGCCTTTGATAGTGTGAACTCAATTTCGCTGTTTTATTAAATCGTAAGCAGAATTTTTGTTCGTGGAAGCACTAGGCACACTCAGATTATTTTACCTTGGCCCTAATATCACCTGAACAGTAAACTCACATGGAATGTAGATATTTAAAAAGTAGCAATGACGCAGACAATTAAAAATAAGAATAAATAAGAGAAGGAATAGAGGAGGAGGTTACAAAAGATGTATTGCAGTTAACAAACGGGAAAAAAAAACTGCACAAAGGCCTATAGGTAATGTGTGGGATGCAAACGCAGGACAGCAAAGAGAGCACTTGTGCTAACAATCAAGCTATCATTAAAAAGGTTCTTGCATAATTTAGCGCGAAGAACAAAGATACAGTACGCCAAAATATCATCTGTTACGTAAATGCTTGTAAATGCTTGTTACGTAAATGCTGATAAAACATCGACACCGGTGGAGTGGCGGTTGTTAGAATCTAATTGGCATATACTGTCATAGTGTGCAGTCAATCTTATAGTGTGCAAGTCAAGCTTACATCGACGAGATCTGTCAAATCTGCGTGAAAGCAGCGAGACGCAAAGCAACCACATTCTTGCATTTTTGAGACTTTGCAACGAAGCTCCACGCAAGACAATCTTCGATAACGGCACTATAGCCGCATCATAATTTGAGCGAAAGACGCCGCACGCATTGTAGTGCGCAGCACAGTACTGTGGCTACAAACAAGGTTCATGGCACCGACACAGCTAAAAAGAAAGAAAATATGGATAAACAAAAGGTCGGCTGTACGTAGACGTTCGCGCGCTTCTTTTTGTCGAGATGGCTCGAGTGCAATCACGTGACTTTGCTCCACCAGTAGAGACTCGTTTAGACCTTATTTCTTATGCTCACTAGAGCACTCTGGCAAAAAGACAAAGGAATATCACTGTCGTTAGCTTTATTGACGTGGCTTAGGGGCAGCAGTATCAGCTTGAGAAGCAGAGTTCAGCTGACGTTTGTTGTTTCGCAGGGTGGTGTTTCTATAGCAGTATCTTGTATCTTAAGATACACGATACATTATTCAATGTATCGGAAATGCAGATACAGATACTCGTTTAGCGAGACGTATCGCGATACAGATACAAAATACCCAAAGAGTATCTAAGATAGTATCTAAGATACATGTATCTTCGATACTGCCCAGCCCTGTTTTGTGCACGGCTTGGGCCCTCGCTTTCTTCCAGCCGTAGTGGCGGGAAGGAGCCCATAATTAAAGGCTGACATCAGTGGCTTCCAATTGCGCTGTGAGGCGCAGTATTGACTACAGCTGCCCGGGAGACTATAGAAGCTGAGCGCTTGAGACGTTGACACAATATATGTGGTACAGGAGGTTATATGCGCGCACCTCAAATGATATATACGCTAAAGGCGAGGTCATTGAGATAGAAATGACTTCTTCTGCAGTCTAAAGTTTTGCGGAAATCAAAACGCACAATATAATTAGTCAGTCATTATCACAACAGCAGCAACGAACAAGTACAGTTAACACTTTGTGCATTCGCAGCGATGCACCACTGTATAGTGTTCTTTGGGTGCGTCATGCGCGCACTGCAGCGAGGCTTTAGTGCTTGAACGATGAAGAATTGAAGATACTCGTGGCTGTAAGCGGCGGACGGCACTCCTACAGGGTGGTATTCAGGTGACGTCGACGCATCTTATTTTGTTCTACAATGCGCAACTTCGCAATGCGCTTCTGGAGACAAACAGACCGAGATAAAGCACAGCTTTTTAACTGTGCTAGTTGTATACACACGGCAATACGGCAGCCAGCTGGATGATTCAAGTACACACCATCTCTTCAGTCCAGGAGAAAATAAATTACAGGACGGAACGCCACGTGACTTGGGTGTAGCCAGAGGTGGAGGGCTCAACGTTCCCTCTACGAAATTTTTGTATGTATGTCATACCTATACGCACACATACAGAATGCAAACATACACACCCACAAACATTTAGAAGGACCGGAGAACCCCACGCTCTCTCCCTGAAATAGTATCCCTATGCAAATTCGTCCCAGCACGTTCCACGTCATGTCTATTGTCTCCCCGGGCCGCAAAGCTCAGCGCTTTGGATATTCAGAACGGAGAAAGGGTGCGGCAGCAGCGTGAGGATGCCACACTATTAGCACGTTGCAGCTAAAAACGTTTGTGGTTCGTATTTAAACGACAGAAGATGCACGTGCGTATAAAAAAAAATTGCCGTTGTTGAACACGGCTAAACCAGAGAGAGAGAAAGGTTAAGTGAAAGGCAAGAAGTCTAACTAGAAGAAAACTTTCCTGTTTTCTACCCTGCACTAGGGAATTTCGGAGTGCCGGAACGTTCGAGCTTCCAACCAGAAAGCGACGAAGGCGCTGCTGAAGTCTCAGCGGTCAACCGGACTGGCTAAACGACTACGACACTACCGTGCTTGAGTGTGTGTTTGTTTATTTATTTTTTAACGGTTAAACCCGGTTTGTCGAGCGATAGCCCGGTTTTGCTTGCTCTGAAAAAGGAAGCGTGACCATTGGTTTGCATGTCTTAGTTTAGGCAAAGAAAGTCAACACGCTTCAAGTACACGCCACGAGAAGGGAGCCAACGTGTTGCCAACACACTGACGCTGCTCGGTGCTCTCGGCGCTAACGCGCGGGGAACTTGGATGCAGCCAGCGTCTCTGGCGGTGGCGGCACGAAAGAATGACCTCGAGCAGCTCTTCATTTCCGCGAACGCATTGCTCAAGTTTCCGCTAAACGCCTTTCGCCGGCGCTGACCTTCTCAGAGCTTGAAAGTCAAACGCATGCACACAGGCGTTTTCTAGGCTTGGACATTTTCACAGACGGCCCCATATGTCCTCTCTGGACTGCGCAAAATCGGCGTGACCCCTCCAAAAATGCACTGCCGAGGTCGTGACGTCAGGATTTGTACTCGCGCGCGAAGCCCAGCATGGCTGCATTTTTTCAGCTCCCATGAAAAGGTCTATATCGCTCTAAAAATGGCGGGGCAGTCCAGCAAATGCGCGCCGATTAAAACCTACCGGGAAACAAACACACTGAAGTCGTGTGGCTTGCCGAGAGCCCGTTCAAGTGTCAAGCCGCCTTGCTCAGGAGATACAGATAGAGGAAAGAAGAGGAGGGTGAACGGACTCGCGAAGACGTGGCTCAACCGCGAAGGTCGGCTGCGAAATTTCACGCACCCTTCCATGGGCGTCGGCAGGACTTTGTCTTGGGAGGTGCAAACCCGTCGTGGCTGGGGAGGGGAGCGGGTGTATCTTGGGTGGAGTTAGTGCTGCAGTGGCTTGAGGGGGGGGCAAGCACCCCTCTTGCACCCCCCTGCCGACGCCCATGCACCCTTCTCTTCGTTCATGAAGAATTCACACCTACAGCTCACCAGCCGCGGTGGTGATTACGGTCCTTGACTGCTTACACGCAGGTCACTGGATCGAATCCCAGTCGCGCAGGTCACATTTCGATGGAGGCAAAATGCCGTGGGCCCGTGTGCTTAGATAAGATGCGCGTGATTTGAACCAGCTGGTGAACGAAATTTCCGGAGCCTTCCCCGACGGCATCTCACACATAATCATATAACATAGTTTTGGGACGTAAAACCCCAACAGTTATTATAAGACAGTTATAGTTAAGTGGGCTTAGCGGAATAGCGGAATCGAAATGCACATGCACCTTACGCTACAAACGACTCGTAGCGTTTACCGTACGCACGCTGTTCAGATTTAGCGTTACCGTATTCGCGTGGTTACGTAAAACGCGGCGGCAGTTTCGGACCCCCCGCTTCGAACAGAATTCAGCTTTGATGTAACACTTCTCTCGTAGCAGACGACTGCGTGAAATGGTTTCGCTTGCCTTCAGGCAGTTTTGACGACCGAGTATTACGGATAATTTAGCGGAGTTTTTTAGATCGATAATTCCCATTTCGAACGTTCCTAGGCCTAACAAGAAGATTGGTGTATACAAATCTGAGACACAAATTTTCGCCTTTGGTAGGTGGTTCATATTTATTTGCTTTTATTATTACTAAAAAAATCACGCCATATCCACGAAGTGAATGATGATGAGTGGGCGAAGCTCGATCGTTTTCATCCATGGCAGGAAGAGAATGTGTGGTCTGGAACGCGCTTATACTTCATGGTCATCAGCGTCATCGTCATCGTTATCACGTGTAGTGGGTACATTCCACTATACTGGAACGCGCTTATACTTCATCGTTATCCCGTGTAGTGGGTACATTCCACTATACTGCGTCATCGTCATCTTTATCACGTGTAGTGGGTACATTCCACTATACTGGAACGCGATTATACTTCATCGTTATCGCGTGTAGTGGGTACATTCCACTATACTGCGTCATCGTCATCTTTATCACGTGGAGTGGGTACATTGCACTACACGTGGCTACCTACCTACCTATACCTACTACTACTACTACTACTACTACTACTACTACTACTAACTACAGAGGAGGGACAGACCCACACCCTAAGGAGCTTCGCCCCTAAAATCACGCCATATCCACGAAGTGAATGATGTCATCGTCATCGTTATCACGTGTAGTGGGTACATTCCACTATACTGGAACGCGCTTATACTTCATCGTTATCACGCGTAGTGGGTACATTCCACTATACTGCGTCATCATCATCTTTATCACGTGGAGTGGGTACATTCCACTATACGTGGCTATTTACCTACCTACTACTACTACGACAACTACAGAGGAGGGACAGACCACACCCTTAGGAGCTTCGCCCCCTTTAAGTAATATTGCTGCATGTGGGGATAGAGGCGTGCATTTCAGTTTTCTTTTTTAAATGCGAATGCATTTCATAGTCGGGCTATGTCAGGCATCCGGCGTTGGCGTTGGCGTTGTCCGCGGAGGAGGAGTAGGAGGATAGGGTTGAGGAGGTGTGCGCGCCGGCAGGTGTTAGATGTGAAGCATCTTATGGCGAAGCTTAATCCGGTGGTGGTGGTGTACGGCGTGACCGCCCTTACTGCGCATGCGCAAACCCTTTCAAAAAAAAAATAAAGATAAAAAACCTCCTCTCTCCCTCTCTCTCTCCCCTAGGCATCCCTCCCCGCGGCAACCACACCCTCACTGCGCATGCGCCTCCCCTCCTCTCTCCCCTGCTACGCTCCCCCCTCTCTCCTCTAGGCATCCCTGCCCGCGCCGTCCACACTCCCACTGCGCATGCGCGTCCCACCTCTCTTCTTCTCTCCTACGCTCCCCCCTCTCTTCTCTAGGCATCTCTGCCCGCAGCGTCCACACTCCCCACTGCGCATGCGCACCCCACCCCTCTCTCTCCTCTCCTACGCTCCCCCTCTCCCTCTCTCGCCTGGCGACGCCGACACAGGCAGCGTCTGCTAGCGAGTTTCTTGGTTGAAAAAACCGACTGCTCGCGCTGCACAACCGTTCACTGGCCACCCCGTATATATATGGCAATGAATCTTGACCTCCAAGGTGGTGCCGGTGGGAAATTTCTCCTGTGCGTTGTTGAACAATAAAAATTCGCAGCGTGCGCGTTAACTAAAAGCGGTCTGCGGCGGAGCTATATATGAAAAAAAAAATTTAAAAAAATAAATAAAAAAAATTAAAAAAACAAGAAAAAGCAAAAAAAAAAGGCGCTGCGCCGTGCTCCCGACCGGGCTGCAGAAATTAGGCGCCTTTTTCCTTCTTCAAACCACAACCACCATATATAAATGGAGTGAAGCGCGCGCGAAATGCATTCGCATTTCCTCACGATTCCCTTCGGGGAGGTGGGGGCTTTTTTTTCATTTTTTTCAATGCAGTCACAGTCCGCTAGCGGTATTCCCTCAAGCCCCGCCATCACGCTAACGCTAAACTAAAATTGTCCATCATCCCACCAACACTTCTGCTTGAGCACCGCCCTTTGAACGCGTATATCAGGCATTTAAAATTGTGTGCTGCAAGACGCATTTATCTAGACTTCCCTGTAAAAGCACCACGGAGACGAACGATACAGAGATAACCTGCAAACCGAAGGAAGGGACCGAAGAAGCTATATCAAGATAAATGCTATAGCTGATATGTGCAAGCGCTCGAATGAGCTTTCTATAAGACTGTTCACTGATAGCACGCAATAAGGTATACGGGACGCCTGCAAGAGCCCTCGACCTTTGACCGATACGATGTACAGCCGCCCATTTTTTAACCTGAACGCGCGAGCGTCGACCGCGCAGTCTATAAGAGCCGTATAACTGAGCACAGCGATGAAATGAACATGCACGCGATTAACAGCCTTGTGCAGCTGTCTTCTGCTAGGCTGTTCCGGGAACCGGACAACGGGACGCCCGGAATCGGGGCTTATCGACTCGGCGGTCGGCGCTCGCGCGTTCAGGTTAAAAAAATGGGCGGCTGTACGTTCCTTCCACGGCAAACAACGCGCAAGTTGATACGTGTAACAATTTTTTACATAACAATGGGTATAAAGAACAGCCCGTCATGCGCTGTACAGCTTGAGGGCGAAAATCAACACACCATTAGAAAATGTTTCAAACTTTTAAAGCGATAGCGTCAAAGAGCTCGCGTCGCAGAAATGCAGGGATGCTATCGCGGAACGATTCCTTTTTCTATTCCAATTCTTTTCCGCGTGACGTCGAAGCTTACGTCAGCAGTGGGCGGGAACGCGCGACGCCGGCTCCCGTTGTGTGGTAACGTCATTTTGACGTCAGGGTCTTTTACGGCTGCTTGATGGACAGACGCTTCGACCAATCACAGACGGCTAATGGCGGCGAAAGGATTAGAAAAAGGAATAGAATCGTTCCGCGATAGCACCCCAGGTGTTTGCGTCGGCGGCGTTGTCCATGAGCGAAAAATCGCGATGGATGCAAATAATAAAAATCATGGGTTCGAGCCGGAGTCGAAGCTATAGGCATTCTGCGTGGCAGTCAGGTGTTCTACCGTAGACGTCAGGCTTTGCCCAGGCGGCGCTGCGAAAAAAACGCCACCAGCGCCCTCATCGGCGCTAACTGGGTAGTGCAAAGACAGACCCGCAAGCGAACGTGCATAGGCCACATTATAACCCCTCTTTCGTTGGTGTCGAGGCGTGGTTTCCTGAATATCAAGAAGCTGGAAAGCTTCTTCCGCCAATCCACGCTTCAGAAAATTAGGAAGTGAACTGCGAGTACAATGCAAAAGAAGTTTCAGTTATTTTGGTGCGCTGAAGCTCGCAAGTACGAGGGAACATCGCAAGAGTTCGAAGGCCGATGTCCGTTATTTAGCGCCTAAATGGGTTATGTTTGGGTATATACGTAATGTCAAAGCGATACACAGATGATCAATTCAGTTAGCTATATATGTATCTTGCGATCGGTGGTACAAAGCTCGCTTCACCAAGGACGAATGGCCTCGGCGATTTCCGCCTTTTCACTTGCATTCTCCTTTCAGCTAATGTTTCCTGTGCGTTGGACTGTTTTATTACGCACCCTTGAACATTCTGCTGACGGTTGTCTTCCTTTTGAATGCATACTGCACAACGGGATACGCGCGTGTCCGCTTTCGCGGGGTACAACCGAAGGAGGAGGAGGAAAGGAAGGACATGGAGGTATAGTTCTCAGAAGGCAAAGCAAACCTGAAGGTGGTGACTGATGACCAACATTTTGCGATTTACTTGTACGACGCACGTGTTAGGATCTGCTAGTTAAAACCTGAACACTGAACCTTCAAAACTTACGTGTGCGATGCTGCATGATCGCGACCGATTCAGATTATGGGAGGTCGCGGAGTGCGATATTCATCGCACGGGTCTTGAGTCTGCCTCTATAGCTGAACACTCCATGTTACACAGCCCGCACCGCGATCAGAGACTCTGTTGGGCTTCATATAGTCATGGTTGTCACGGCTCCGTCAGGGCTATACGAAACAATAACAGCAGTGCCACATTATCACACTTTCTCATGCGACCGGCTGTGGAGAATGCGAGTAATTCGCTCACCCAACACATTGTACGGCCGTATTAAGTGCCCTCACCTTTTTGCTTCATACGACAGCTATGGGAGTCGGTAAGACTGAACGCATTCGTTCACGACCATGGCAATTCACAACTCAACAGTAGCGTCGTATGCGGCATTTCTTCGTAGCGCGCGGTGCTGTCGCCTTTGGTTTTAAGGCCTGACCACATGTACCCGTTGCAGCGCGTCAGCGCGTGGCTTTTAGATGCGAAGCATCTTATGCTCGGGGCTCTGTCCGTCCCTCCCGCGTCCCCCCGTCCCGCGTCCCGCGTCCGCGGCCACTTTCATGAAGTAGGAAAGCACCCATTATGCGAACCAGAACACTGTAATATGAAGGCTGTCAACCCTACTACAATCATCAGAGTCATGGCCGAGAGCACAGAGAGGCTGCTTAGTAATGGCTAGGCAGGTGGTGTCTGTCGCCGAGGTTGACCCCATTCCTTGAGTCATGGCCGAGAGCACAGAGAGGCTGCTTAGCAATGGCTAGGCAGGTGGTGTCTGTCGCCCAGGTTGACCCCATTCCTTGATCTTGATTGCATGTGTTTGGAGGGGGGCTTAGTCCGTCCCTCCTTCCCGCGTCCCACAGCGCATGCGCGTCCCCTCCCCCTCTCTTTCCTACGCTCACCCCCCTTTCTCTCCTCTAGGAATCCTCTACTCTACGGAGCGGCCCCCCGCGTCCCACACCCCCCCATAGCGCATGCGCGTCCCCTCCCCTATCCTCTCCAAAAGCCCCCCCAAAATTTCTGCCTGCCCCCCCCCCCCCCCCCCCAAGAGCAAGCATAGTCAAAACACAACGCATATGTTCCCAGCTTCCCTGCCCCCCCCCCTACAAGAACTCACATGTCGTGGATGCCCCCCCCCCCCCCCCCCCCGGTAAAAAATCCTGGCGCCGCCCCTGCTCCGCTGGGGTGCCACGGTAGTTCCGCGGTATGAAAATGACGGAGCGCGCGCGCCTCATTCTCTCTCCTATGCTGCGCCGCGATGAGCGCCCGGACCGCTGCCGTGATATGAGAGCGGCGACGTTCCTCCCGCTCAAGCTAATCTCCCCGCTGCTTCGCATCCACACATGGTTCCCTTTAGCGGGAGATGGGGAATTTTTGACACGGCGTTGCGCCCTCTCCCTATAGAGAGAGAGGGCGCGCAGCTCCGTGCAGCCACGCGCCTTCTCTCTCAATTGGGAGACAGCATGGCGCCGCGTCAAATAACGACGCGCTGCAACGGGTACGTGTGGTCAGGCCTGTACTTTCGCCATAGTTCTGACGAATGATACAACAAGCACTTCATGGCGGTTCGGTGGCGCGTCCGACTTTACAAATTCCTTCCTTATCGCTCTGACAGGTGGCGCTATGCGTCTCCAGAGTCTGACGTGTATAGAGCCACGCCAGTGCCTGAAACCACTTCCGAAAAAAAAAATCATCTAGATGTTTTCGTCATTTATATAACGCACGCGGAATCGGTTGCGAAAATTGTGGATATCCTGTATGTGTCAAACAAGACGGGAACGGTGAGGTATACTGTGCACAGTGTATAGGTACAGGAAGCCGTGAGTAAGAAGGCAAAAATCAAGTGTTATTTCATAGACAAAAGTCGACAAATTGGATTTGCGCTTCTATAAAGAGCGTCGCAGGCTCATTCGCGTCTGTATATATATATATATATATATATATATATATATATATATATATATATATATATATATATATATATATATATATATATACGCCCGCCATTCCTCGAGGCCTCGTCCTGCAGGTTTTAATGGCTGTGGTGGTGGTGATGTGTTGCTGCAGACGCGACGTCAGCCTGGCACGCCTAGCCGGCAGCCGCCTTCCATGTAGCATACTTCACCACTCAAAACCTAATCCGGAAAAAAAACAGTATCTCTCGGAGAAAAACATTCCGTCCCGAACATAAGCGTGCGCAGGGTTCCCCTTCAGGGGGGGGGCGAAGGTTCGTCGCAGCGCCCCCCATCCCTAGCAGGTGACTAGGGGGGGGGGGGGGGCGCCTTTCTCTCCCCTCTTAAGAAGGCCTATGGCTATGGCTCCGCACGTTGGGCGGGAGAATATAGATTTGTCCTCCGTGAAAGGAACCGCCGCGCCGCCTGTCGACAAGAAGGCGAACTCGCTTTCAGTTCAGTCCGCTTCGCGACAGACCTCCCGCCCTGGACAAACGTGACTGCCGTTTCGCAAATTTGCTTTTTTTTTTTTTTTAACGGCATAGACGTAGACGGCTAGATAGAGATATAGAGATATACATATATAGATATAAACGCTTAAAGAGCATTTGGTTCGCTTAGAAATGTACAGAAAATTGGGGTCGATCCTCGCTTGACCCCACGCAAAAAGCCGATGCTTTGCGCGATGTATCTGCAGCAGTACAGCATCAACGCAGCGAAGCGGTAATTGAAACACCGCTTTCGTGGGCGGTGTAAATTGCAATATACATTCGCTTATATATGTAGTATTGCGAATGAATTCTGCGAGCAGAATTTCACAAGGTTGAGGAATGGTCAAAAAAAGGTAAGATTGCCAACAACCCGTTCGTAATGCAACAAGAAAATTCACACGGACATCTCTGAAAGAAAGGCTTCTTGTATATAGTTTATGAAAAATTCGTCCTGGTATGGGATATACAAATGGACAATTCTACTAGGAGAACAGAAACAGAGGCGTCAGCCGTGTGGGGAGTGCGTCGGCGGCTCAGTGACACCAGGGCACATGGAATGCCGCGCGCAGCAGCAGGGCTGCAGGTGAGAGGATGCCGAGAATGTGAGAAACGTACCTCACGACCCGATCAATCGAAGTCCTACATATCATTCGCAGCGGGAGGGCGGCAAAACTCGTGTGATTACATGCACTGAGGGCGTCAGTCGCTATACCATGGAGTCTCGTGCTCGCTTTTCGCCGCAGTCACCATTTTACGATAACGCACACTTTTGTGCGACGGCGACTAATCCTGCATACATGGCTGCCGCCTGCTAGGACTGTTTGCGATGAAACACCACTGTAGACATTTCTTACAGTCGTCATCATCGTTGTATACGATACTGTTTCACCTAATATAAGTACAACTCGAATGCTGAACTGGACGCAGCTGCCGCTGCAGTCCCCGTCGAGTGTCTCAAGTAATTTTCAAGGTGAGGACGCTTTTGTGCTGCCGTCGGCCCGCACATCTGACGACAGGACAGATGGACTATAAAAATGATGCGGGACATGGCGCGGAATAATTGCGAAGGTTGCTATTACCAACGCCATCAAAGTCACTGTGCAAGGTGTAATTCCAACAGTGTGTATACGCTTGGCTCCCGCCATTGCCGCCGTGCTGGTCGGCTGAAGCCGAATAAAAAACAAATCAGAATATGCCGGTTAAAGCCACGCGACTTTCTTCGTATACTCCGCTTTTTATGGGCGAAAGCATGTTCCAGACTGCTCCCCTTCGGCCTAGAGAAACTGCTTTTGTTCACTGAATGACAGCGCTACCATGGAGGTCCTGGTCGACCGCTGAAACACGCCGGCTCTTACTTTCAGCGTGTCTTTTATTGCTTTGTATGCCCCAATGTAAGTCACCATTAGTGAACACGAGTGCCGCGGTGTCATGAGCTAGAGCTTAACGACAACATTCTCTCGATCACCATAAGCACTCGCGCAGCACGATGAGGAGATGCTCCCACAGAGCAAACGTTCCCCCGCCCGTGCTTCTTCTTCTTCTTCTTCCGTCTTAAAGGTATTCTCTGCTTTCAATTCCACCGCTCCTTTGAAATAGAGCACATCACGTGGCCTTCAACGTGAATGCGCGGAACCAATGAGACACCGACTTCTCGCCGCATGTTCTGCGCAGCGAGCATTCGGTCTTCGTCCAACACCCGGCGCACGTGCACGAGGCCGCACAGCGTGGCGGCTGCGAAGGCGCGAACGTTCAATCACAATAAAAAGCTAATACAGTCATGTCTCGTCAATATGGGCGACATCGTTCCCCAGAAAAAGTCGTCCATAATGCGAGTCATCCATAATAACGAATTCAAGGTCAAAAACATGAACATTGACGAATAATCGTTCCAGAAAAGAACGCATTTTTTTCCAGTAAAAAAAGAAAAAAAATAATAATAATAAACTAAAAGAAACGAGACGTGGGTTTGCACTGATGCCTTCGATCCTACTTAGTGTGAGAAACCACAACACGTCGGCTACTTGAAGTGCGCATTTTCCGTGTTCCCCTTGTTCAAGGTATCCGATATCCGTTTTCAAGTCCACGGCTAGCTATATAGTTTCACGTCAAGTAACGACGTGAAGCAAATATTGTCACATGCACAGCGACTATCGTCATGCGGTCGTGACGGTGAATCTGATGCTCGGCGAAGCGCGTCGGCTGTCGACCATTGGTCGTTCGCGCCATGGAGTTCCTGAAAGTGCTCGATACGCGCAAGCGCGTCGTGCAGGAAATCTGATCAGACAGTTCGATCACGATCCCGGAAAGTTGCTGGCAGGGCCGTAAGCAAGGGAGAGAGGGGGGGGTCCGCCGCAGTGGTGAAGCGGCTACGCTACTCGACTGCGCTAACTCGAAATATAATTGCCGACGCGGTGGTATATATATCGGTTAGGGTGCTCGGCTGCTGACCCGAAGGTCGCGGGTTCGATCCCGGCCGCGGCGGTCGCGTTTCGATGGAGGCGAAATGGTAGAGGCCCGTGTACTGTGCGATGTCAGTGCACGTTAAAGAACACCAGATGATCGAAATTTCCGGAGCCCTCCACTACGGCGTCTCTCATAATCATATCGTGGTTTTGGGACATTAAACCCCATATATTATTATATTATTATCACAATATAATTGGGGGGCGGGGGGGGGGGGGGGATTTTTTCGTGCTTGAACTTTTCGGGTGATACTAAAATATTGACACACCTTCACAGCGACCACCAGTTGCCAAAGTTAGCCGTTCTACACACAACCCCCGCCATGAGACATGACTGTGAATGCACGAGATAAAGTTGACTACCAAACAAAGTGTGACGATAGTGAAAATTGACTGTTTAGAAGACCCGCTCGAAAGCAGCCATATATACAGGGACTCATGACCTATCTCAAGGTGTCCAAGACGACACCGCATTAAAAACTGAGACCTTTAGTTTATACGTGCTAGCAATTCACGTGTAAGATATGACGGTGCATGATCGTGCACATGCATATATACAAAGGAGACCGCCTCCCTGTATTATTGTTTGATTCTGTGCCCTTTGTATACGATGCATGCCACGGAACAATGCGTCGTACCATAGGTCGTAACTGAGCGGCCGCCATGACAGTTAGCCGCGGCTTTATATTAACGATCGCGCCTCGGCGGCGGCGATGTGCCGCACAATGCCCTATCGCCAGCGCCACCGCCCTTTTGCGATAACAATCGAGATGGAGACGAGGCACACAATGGGTATTTTGTCAGAACGCCTGATACGCCCATCGGCGCGCATCGCCGCGGATGGAGCTCGCTGAGGCATGGTCAGCGGCCGCGGCGCCGCTCGGCATGCATGGATCTGCCGCGCATCGCGCCGTGCATCATCCTGCAGGTGCATGGTCATCCCGTGCACGCACACGTGACGAGGAGTGCCGTATAAAAACCCTTAATGGTTCAGTTTAATGAGGCGATGAAGTGGTGTTATAAATGAGCTTATAATAGGCACAATAAACTACAGGGAGAGTTGCCTTTTCATCGCCGCAGAAGGAGATCGAGCGACACATTCAATATGTGGAAACGCCAAGAGGTTGGCCTGAATCTGTTCCGACCTATACATGATACTCAGCGGGAAGGGAAATGGGCCGAATGAAATAGAGAAATAAAGGGTGCGTATTATGTAGGCATGGACATAACGCTGGTAATGAAATTGATCAGCACATCAGCAGCCAAGGATGACCCTCCAATATGTTATACCAAGCAACAACAACCAAGGATTTTTTTGTAAGTGGTTCATTCCGCAACAGAATGAAACCAACGACATATGGTTTGCCCAATAGGGTATTTTAATAGTGTGCTTAATTAGTTAATTAGCTGAGATCAATTATGCAACATCTGAATGTTCACTTTAGGGCCCAATACATTTGGTCATATAGGGTCTTCGAAAACGGCCGATCCCATTTTTGTGGCAACGCATGCTGTGTGGTGATTTTTTTTCCGGCGTTTGAAGAAAGTCCGCGAAAGACAAAATAAAACCATGTGCCTAAACTCATACGCTACAGGGTCTCCAATGCGCTATACCGTATATATCCAACACGAAGAATTGTTAGGAGTAGTTGATATTGCAGCGGTCTCAACAATGCTACTGTTGCGAAACAACCGTGTGCCGCCGTCAAAAATACCTATACGCGCTGTGAAGCCGATGCCTCAGCAGCGACCGCTCATTTCGCCACGGTCCGCACGAAAGACGCATTCACACTTGAGAAACGAAGAGCGAGCCAAAACGCCAGAACGGGCAAAAAGCAGTATTCGAGCGCGTCGAAAACGTTCACATTTGTTCTGCCCGCTGCCGCCGACGCCGCCTTCGACACTTCTAGAATTCATTCCATTTTGCCCGTTTCTTAAGCTATTAATTTCGTACCGAACACAAGTTATGCGAGCAAAAGACGGAAAAGAAATAGTTTTCACATTTTCAAGTTGTTTCAGAAGATACACCATAACAGGACACAGCGATAGCGGCGGTGCCGGCGGATTCGCCCGGCGAGATATGTTGGGACCCGCCGACTCGCTGCACCGTCAGCTAATTCCAGTCTTCTCGGCAATCTTAATCCAAACCAGGCACCCGAGGAACGCGTATTCTTGAAGTGGCTGTGAGTTTTGTCGTGCAGCACGGGTATACGTTTGCGACTGCGCCGATGCGAATCACCACCGAATCCTTTGCCGCCATTTTGAAATTGCGGCCGTGCACATGTCTTTACATCATGTGGTTTATATATGATATAGTGCAGCCAAAGGACGAGTTCTCGTGAAGCGGAAAGGTGTTCCGCTGTAATAATAATTGTTGGAGTTTATACGTCCCAAAACCACGATATGTTTATCAGAGACGCCGCGTAGCGGAGGGCTCCGGAAATTGAGCGCCCACCTGGGGTTCTTTAACGTGCACCTAAATCTAAGTATATACGCGAGCCTCGATCATTTTCGCCTTCATAAAAAAAATAAATAAATAAATAAATGTGGCCGCCGCGGCCGGGATTCGATCCCGCGACCTGCGGGTCAGAAGTCGAGCACAAGGCGTTCCACTTTCACGTGACGGAAAAGTCGGTCTCGGACAGATTTTCTCGCATCGGATTCGCCGCAGTTTTCAGGCCGCTTATGCATGACGGCGGCACGAGCGTATTTCCAATTACTTTTGCCGCTTTCGCTACCTTCGAGGCCAAGTGTGAATGCGCCTGAACTGTTGTTTCGTTCGAAGCATGGAAACGAAATTCAAAAATGGTAGCAATTGCGCGTTTGTATACATTTAGGTATACACGAACGAGGATCCACGCGATCGTGGTACTTCACCATGCGAAACTTTCGAATTTAATGCAGTATAGTGTTATATCGGATAACGTTCGTTGTTTAATTCGATGGCTCAACAGTTTGGTTAAGCTTGTTCCTGTCACGTAAAACACTAGAATTTAAATTTAATGCAGTACTGATTTGTTATTTGGGGATAATGTTAGTTGTTCCATTACAGTTTTAGTTCTCCCGCACAGCTCTGATAGCGTTTCCGGATTGAGATGCGCTAGAAATTCGATGTGAAAGTAAGGCTCTGCATATCTTCCGCCTCGTCCTCCGGCAGCGGCAAAGCGGCAAACATGAAACAGACCGGTGCCTGCATGCGGACAGGGGTCGATCATCAATCGGATTAATTGAGCTCACCATTGCATGACTTGTACATACGCTAAAAGCCCCTAATAGGGGCATTTAGCTTGTACATACGTATATAATTTGTAACGTTACCTTGTTACCGGCCAGAATACCGCATTGCGTTTACCATACCGCGGAACGCTATAGCAAAGTTTTAGCTCCCCATACGTAACGTTTACGTACATACGTAAACGTACGCCTTTACATTTGTGCAAGCCACTAAATGGTAATGATAACTGCATTTAAACTACATTTAATTTAGATAATATTGAATCACCGCTGCGGCCAATTCATAAGGCAGGTTTTTAGCGTGTACAGCATCTCGGTAGGTGGCTCCCGCACCATACCCACACGGCATTACGGGAAGGTACTGCTTCCGAGTGTTCTGTGCCGCCATGTCTAGGGCCGTGTCCCTCCGTGATATTAGGCTTTTTATTGCGATAGCAATTATATGGACACTCTCGGCTGGTTTTCGCCGTCGGCGAAAACCAGCCGTATATGCCCGTATATGTATATGTATCTATATATTTATAAAAGCCACAAAGAAAAATAATTCAGAAAAATGCTTCCGACGGGCGGCATCGAACGAGGGACCTCTCGCTCTGCAGCGCTAACCGCTGAGCCACGAAAGCGCACGTCCTTCAACGTTCAAACGGCGAGCTATTTATATACAGCGAGTTTTCAGCGTGTTTTCAGCATTACCAGCTAGATGGCGCAAATGCCGCGCTCGGCGGAACTTAGCTCGGTGCCCGCCCCGCTCGTCGCGACGCCTGCACTCATCTCCCTCACGCTGTCTCGCGCACTTTGCTCCGTGGGGGGTAGACGCCCTTGCTTGCGCTTATCTCTCGGGTGGAGGGGGGGGGGAGAATTGGGCGTTCGCCGGAACGATTGCGTTGTAGTCACCGAGCGCACGAAGGTCACTTCGCTCGCGGCAGTCCCCCCGTTTACGAAAAGAACACGCTTTCCAAACACAGCGAAGTAACAACTGTGACACTTGTTAGTTCGCGCTCGTCTGTACCTGTGAATACGTTTCGTGCGTCGTTTTTGTTTGAGCAGCGCGTTAAATGTCGAGCTGTGAACGTTATTTCTCTCTCGTCCTGTGCGTGTTGTTTTCGTGCGTCATGTGTGCGTGAGCAGCGCGCTGCACGTTTCGACCTGCTTGCCATTCGTAGCTTGACATTCCAATTTGTTGCTATCGCATTCATTGCTTCGCCTTGTGGCGAAACTGACTTTTTTGCGGCAGTCATCCGACATCATGGTTAATTGCGCCGTATTTGGGTGCAGCAATCGCCCAAAATCGAAGTGTGACGCGCGTGAGAACGCAAAGCCGGTTAAATTTTATTCGTTGCCGAATGTTGTGCACGTTCATGTGCTGCAACGTTTATTTTGTAAAAAAAAAAAACATTCTTTAGGCATTTCCTAAGTTCGTGCTATATATTGGACCGAATACACACATATTGGAACGTATCTCTCAACAGAAATGTACATAAACGCTGCATCGTATACTGGTATACTTACCTACGGGGTTGAAACCTTTTAGGCTTACGAAAAGGGTTCATCTTAAATAGAGGACGACGCAGTGAGCCATGGAAAAAAAATGGTAGGTGTAACAAGAAGGGATCAGAGTTGGTCAGGGAACGAACGGGTGTG
>JALIZH010010690.1:52500-111036 GCA_030522465.1 Rhipicephalus appendiculatus | reverse complement strand
GGCAGCGGGCTGTCTATACTATACACATGACTTCGAGGTTTGATCATGGGTGCATAAGCCAACAGTCAATCGTACGGGCACCGACAACGCGAACTGCTGGTTCTAGAATACTGCGTGGAAACCACGCGCCGACGCCAACGGAGAGCATGCCGACTACCACCGTCTCGCCGACTCGAGGCTTCTGCGCAGATCCTTCTTTTTACGAGCCCATAAAGAAACTTCTGGCTTCCTCTACCGGTCTCCTTTTCCTCGAACAACGCGGCACAGCCCGGCTCGGAATCGACGATGCATGCACGAGCTTGTGGACCCGGGATCTGTCAACCCATTAAACAGACCCTCCGTCGTCGCCTCTCCCCGCGCGCTCCCTTCTCTCTCTCTCTGTAGGACTACATTCCCCCCTCCCGCGGGATAACCGAGCGGTACGCTTCCTTCGAGTCCGTTGAGCTCGATTTGCCTTAGGCGTTTTGTTTGTGCTCACAGTCACCAACATCCTTCCCGTCGTAATGTATGGGCTCGCGCGTGTGCAAGGCGCGCCACGGCCGGAGGAAGACTGAGCAAATTACGGCCGAGCTGAACTGTTCCGCCGCCTCCTCACCCAGAAACTCCACTTCCAACACTGACTTCGCCGGGAGACCCTGCGCGCAGGGGCTTCGACGTCTCTGGATATTGCCTCGCGAGGGGCGCGCGCATTGGACAGAACAGTGCTCGATTCGGGAACGCTGTTTGTTTTGCGCCGAGTGGTTTGACGTCCTGTAAATCGCAATCGTATAGCAGGCCATTTCGCGCGCTGCTCCGCCGGGGAACTGTTCTCTGCGGGTTTATGGGATGTCTGTAGGTGAAGTTTGAATTTAGTGTGCAAAGGGAATGAATCCTCGAAGAGAAGAAAGAAGGGAGAAGTGAAAGTTAGGAGATTGCGCGTGAGCGACGTCTCAAGTCTACGACGACGGCAGGAGCAACGACAATGACATCATCATCGTCATCATCATCCACGACAACAACAAAAAGCATTAAGAGGGAGAGTTGAAAAGGAAGACCGGGAGTTTAGCCAGATATTGGCATCCGGTTTGCTACTCTACACTGCGGTGTGGAAGTGGGGACTGGAAAGAGGGTTCACATACACAGAGACAGAAATAAAAATGCACACGCACAGGGAAAAAAATTAAAAAAAGAGCAAAAAAACATGAAATTACATACTATCGCTTTACGTGCCCAAATCTTCAATGTGATTGCGAGGCATGGCGTAGTAGCAGACTCCGTATGAAGTTTTACAACCAGCGATTTTTTTAATGTGCGCTCATTGCGCGATACACGAGAGAGTTTCCGCAATCGGTTCATGTAGGAATGCGTCCCCTGCGATTGATATTTTCATCTCGAGCTCAGCAGCGCAGTGTCATAGCCATTGAACTCACACGGCATTCCAGTTACTACAACGCGAATATATAACATTGTGCTGCACGGAATAGACGTATCTAGTCGTGCATCGTGTTATTAACATAAAAGTACTGACATTAAGTAGCAGGCTCATTTATTAGCTGGATCCCCAACTTTGGAACGAAATTTCGTATCCAATATCTAATACTTTCCCTGCAGGGCGCGTCTCAACATAGGTAATTGAAAATGGAGTCTATTCTGCATATGCGCATCTCCACATAATCCATCTCATCATACGCGAGTACGCACGATCGTTTCATTAGTCGGTGGAAACGAGGTTGCTTTGAAAAAATAAAAAATTTTCTTGGTAAACTCGCGCAGCCGGGCACTCTGCCACGAAGACTTTCAAATCCGATTAATAAAGTTGTTTCTCCGCTAAGAAATGAAGTTACCCTTTTCAATTCCTTTAAGCCGCACTTTGGCTTTTGTCGTTAGATAGGAACAACTCTTGCGAGAATGTACGTGGTTTATCAAAAACGTCCGTCCGTGACATCCTACAAACATCGTGAACAGCTCGACTGTGTACGATCGTATCTGTTTGTGTGTTTACCGGTAGTTTCGCACGTTTTTTTGAGTTATTATAACGCATATCCCATAACTGCTCCCTCCTCAAATTGGAGAAGTAGGTAGAGTGATCAGTCGTGTTATTATTTCCATCTTATCGTTAACAGAACTATTCGGATAACCCTAATTCTCACACGTTTTGATTCACATTTTTCAGTTACACGCCGAGAAGCACTCGCCAAAATGAAACGGAGGAAAGGTTATTGAAGTCACAAAAGTGGTAAATCTAGACAGGATAACGGAATAATCAAGCTCGTATGTACCACGCTCAAAGTAAGCTTCGCGCACTTACGTCAAGTCAAAAGCACACCGGACCTCGACGTCGCTGTGTCGCAACACCATTTCCTGGTAGAGTGAAGAGGCTCGAAGCAGCAGTGTCCCGCGAAACCGGGATGGTTATGTACGTAATCTCTAGAGACGAAAGTGTGAGGGGCCATTTTGTTTTCCGTCGCGCCCACTCTGTCCAATTAGTCCCGTTAGAACTTCGGGCCGGTCCCGTGTGCGACGCCTAACTTTGTCGCAGCCTTGTTATACAAGCGTTCTCCGAAGCTTTAGTCTAACGCTGTGCTCGAACCGGCTACCGGTGGTCTATTTGTCACCGGTAAATCCTCTGACGTTTCGGTGGAACCGTGGCGGTAATCTTCGAAGCCCGCGTTAATTGCGTGCGCGACATCGCTGCTCTGTGTGCTTAATAGACGGGCAGACAAAACAAACCACCGATGCACGGTCCCGTTCTTTGCCCGAGGCGCGGCTTATGCATATAGTTCCACGAAAATCAACCCTTATTCTCTCTCTCTCACTTCCACAGAATACTAGTTTTTGCTGTCGGTTCCTTTGTAGTTACCGCATGCCTTTTTATTAGTTTTGCTAGGGAAAGGAGTGCTTGCCGACATTTTGGTTCACAGTACGTGACTAATGGGTGCCTCGAAACTCATTGTATACCACTCATTCAGCCGCACCCGCCGTGGTGGTCTAGTGGTTAGGGTGCTGGGCTGCTGACCTGAAGGTCGCGGAATCGAATCCCGGCCGCGGCGTCCGCATTTTCGACGGAGGCGACGATGCTTGAGGCCCGTGTATTAAGGTTTAGGTACACGTTAGAGAACACGAGATAGTCTAAATTTCCGCAGCCCTCCACTACGGAGTCTCTCATAATCAAATTGTGGTTTTGGAACTTTAAACCCCAACAATTAATATTTCTCATTCAGCTATCTGTTCGACCATGCCGACTAACCGTACCTCACCTCATTCCGGCCTTTAGGTTACCTTTCCTCTACATTACGTGACATATGGTGCATGTGACATTCGACGCCTTGTATTTCGGGAGTAAGCAGCAGTTTGGTGGATTTTCTGAATTCAAGAAGTCGCGAGAATTCGCTTTGAATTCCAAAAGTCCTTTGTAGTTAGTATATCTTAATTTTATTTTTTTATTTTATCTCATCTTTTTTTTTTTATTTATTTATCCTAAAGGCCTATAGGCATGACAGAGAGGCGCAGGCACGTCGTTCACGCTGCATGAATGCACAGTGCGCAATCATGGTAAAAGAAAAACAGCTCTTTGTCTTTAAAACTGCAGTTATAAATTTGAGAAAACAATAAAAGCAGTGATAACGCATTCACGAGAGCGACGTTATACTAATAGTAACTGTAATACAGGTGTAAGCTTACCTGGTTATGAAATTCAGGTTTAACGAAGTTATAATCAACGTGCTTTTTTTAGATAACAAAACACTACAGGGTTTGCTTCGTTCGGGCCTTTTTTCGGGAAACGATGTCAAGCTGAACCTCTCCCGGAAAAGTTATACATCTATACATCTATACCTCCATACCACTGTATACCTCACGAGACGTCACTTTGTTGGAGCCGTATCAATGGAGACAAAATTTGTCACAAAAAGATTCAAAGAACTTGTGTCATGGCTATCAAATTTTCGAGATTGTGTGCTACTTACACTAAGCATACGTAATTGGAAAGGAAAACGGTTGTAGTTTGCGTTCAGCTAACAGTCGCCATTTGCAAGGCGGCTTTCAGCTCAGCACTCGATATCAGTGTTCTTTTCCTAAAGTTTAATGTTTTAATCTTTTATACATCATTCAGCGATGTGTAGCCGTCACAGCGTTGTTGTCCCGTAACAGTTGTCGTATAATAGCTGGGATTGTGTCGTTGTCGCCAGAATGGTTGAGGAACTGCAATTCTCCAAGCGGGTCGTTCATCTAATAAAAAAAAATGGCTTTGGTTTGTTGGGTGCTGTAAGTGTTTTCTACAGGAATTGCCTGACTATCTACGCTGGCAATTGGTCTGCCTGTTCGTCTCTTTCACTGTTCATCAGCTCTCTATCAAATGTCTATAACTTCAGTGTCACAGATACTTGAGTAGACTGCGCGAAAGCGCTTTTCGATCTGTCTGTCCTTTGAAAAACATTGTCTGCTGCAGCAATGCAATCAGAAATCTTTTCTTTGTGTACCATGTCTAGCACGTAAGTTTCGCTTCAATTTCTTATTTGCAACGCCAGAATGCAATGATGTTGTCGGCAGTGGACAAAAAAGTTTCGAAAGTCCGCTTGAAAGGGTCCACTGACCACCCCGGTTGACAGACGACTGTGCAAGAACGGGAAAAAACGCCGTTGATTCCCTCCGTCATAGGAATCGGCATAACGCAAAAGTGAAGCGTGTCCTCTCAGAAGTAGTTGAATGTTTATTGTACATTGATATACCAGATCTTGCACGATGTCAATTGGTGTTTGGCAGATATAGCACCGACCGATGTGATGCGACGCGCGTCTTGTCTCCCCCTCTAGCCTGGCCGTGATTTCTAGCAGGGCGAGCGTCGGAGAGCTATATTAAAGACGAGAGTCTTTATTGGGATACTTAAACGCAAAAATTTTGGTCTGTCCGTCCGTCTGTCAGTCTGTCTGTCGGTAACCCGATTCAGCTACTCAGCCAAAGTTTAACTTCTTTCTGAACGCCCAGCCATCTTGAACTGGTGTTCGCGGTCATATTTGTGAACATATTCGATCAAAAAAGCAAATACTACGCATTCCTGAGGCGCAACATTAATATGTAACTGTCAGGACGCGTGTTCTTTATTAGAAAATACATAGGTACGCAATTCTAAAGACCCTGGTGTTTTTTAGGCTGTCTCGGGCAAGGCAAAACATAGTAGCACGGCCGGCACAAGACTATCGTCTTTCGACGACATTTGCAGCGAAGCACGCAGATACGCGGCCAATTTTTTTAATAGGTATGTCGGCTATGAGCGGGTATATGGCTAAAGACGCCACCTCGCGTTGTGTTAAGGCGTTGACAACATTACACTTCTCCTTTTGTAAACACGCCGAACGGGACGGCCGTAGCAACAGCGTGTGGCTGGAGCTAATCGCGGAAGCCACGCATTAGTTCACTCTAACGCTTCGAGACGGCGACACCACCGCGCGAACCAAGAGCATTGCGAGAGGATAGTTTTTTTTATTATGAGCGGATTTGGGCTTCTTTTTTCGCCGAGTCGCCTGTAGAATTTACCAGTTGCTTGTCGCGTTTTGTTGGGCATATTTGCATTTTCCCAACAAATACAGTTATTTTAGTCATCAGCACGTTCACTAATAGCGCGTTTGTCGATGACTTTGAGTGTTGAAGTCAAATATACGTTGGGGGGAACTATTATTATTATTATTATTATTATTATTATTATTATTATTATTATTATTATTATTATTATTATTATTATTATTATTATTATTATTATTATTATTATTATTGTATGATCTGGATGCACACAAAACGCGAAAACATAGAGAAATTAGGAAGGGAAAACACGCTGACAACTGCCAACTAAAGGAGCACAACGCCTTGCCTGCTTTTCGGGAAAGGGAAACACACAGGAAAGGAAGATAGGAGGAAAAAAAAGAGGAAAGAAAAAAAAGAACACAGACGTAAACACAAATAAGTAGTCACATAGAAAAATGTCTTTAAGCGGGGCCAAACCGGTTTTGTTTAAGAAAGTTAATAGGGTTCTGTGGGCCTGGTCCCGCCGAGCAGCACATCCTCCCGGGAATCAGGCATATTCCTTGATGAGCAATAGTTCGCTGCATAGCGAACGCGGGACACTCTAAAATTAGGTGTTCTAGTGTCTCACGGGAGCCACATGACGTACACAAGGGACTGTCCACACAGTCATGACGATGTAATCGTTCGCGCACCAACACAGAGCCATCTCTTAGCTTATATAAGACGGCTGTGTCACGACGAGGCAATCCACGATCACGAATACGTTAATCATGCACTGGCAAACGCGCATTCACCGAGTGGAGGCTACCCTGAGGACAATGTTAAAAAGTAAATATGTGTTTTTGCTTATTTTGCGCATGTTTTCGCCGTACAAGATAATTAAAGTGAGTTTTCCGACACCGCTTCGAATTTGAGTGATATTTTTTTCATAATAATTAAAAATATTTTCAAGAATGAGAACATTCATTAAATTTCACTTACTTTGGGCTTCTTCTGTGAGGATTATTCGCTTGTTAGCTGGGTAGCATCTGGCAACTCTGGTGTGGGACATAAAAGGCGCGTTGGTAGAGCTTCCTTCATGTCGCCGACATCAGCGCAGTGGGTCAAGCACCCGCCAGCTATCGCTGTGTGCCGAGACGGTCGTGAGTTCGACCCCCGTCAACGGAAGTTCTAGTTTTTTTTCTAGGCCATTTGGTCGCGTGCATTTTGCGGATGTATTTCAAATTCGTCATCAAAGTTTTGGTGGACTCCGGCATAAAACACTTCCATGTTAAAAGATTATACCAAGTTAGCATCGTACTATACAGCAGTGCAAAAGATAATGCAAACATAGCATTGTATACAAGAATATACCCCCCAACCCGTTATACAAAAAGTGGAATATTTTGACAAAAAGAAAAGCAAAAACATAAAAACTAAGGGCAGCTTTGCCCTAGTAGTGTCAAGCCTGAAGGAAGTGCGGAGTTGGGCAGCCTTCTTTGTTTCTATTCAGTTTTCTCTTTCTCTTTTGTTCTCTTTTTCAGTTATTTCAGTGTTTTTCTGCCTCTTTTTTATTGTTTTATTTCTATTTCTATTCATTTCTATTCATTTCTATTTTTCTTCCTATTTTTTTTTCTTTCTTTCTCTGTCTTTCTATTTCTCGCTTGCTTCCTCTTTCAATTTTCATATGTGGTCTGTGTTGTCGTTTTTCCCTAGCCATGGTAGTAAATTCCGCGCTTTACATCATAATCAAGACCCTCTAAGAACAAGAGGAAGAAGACTTCTCTTTGGCGCGAGCGCGCGCTCAATATGCTACAGCTGGCTATGCTATATGTGCTTTGGCCTGCGTTGCGGCAAGCGACGACGACAGCATACGACAGCATACGACAGCCTGCCCCCCCCCTCCCCTAAAGTGCTCCACACTTAAAAGAGCAGAGTGTGAACATTCAGCTTAGTCTTTACGACACTGAAGCTCCAGCAGACCCAAATGAAGGTTTACACATTCACCAACAGCTTTGCTTACCGTATCAAAATGGCAGACAGCGCTGCGTGTGATCACTGTGGCAGCGAGGAAACCATTGCACACGTCCTATGCGATTGTCCTCATTACAGCTCCCAGAGGCAACAACTTTCGGCAACGTTAGCAAGGCTCGATGACCGGCCGCTTTCCGAGCAGTCAATTTTGGAGTACAGGAACATTCGAGCTTCAAACCAGAAAGCGACGAAGGCGCTGCTGAGGTTTCTGCGGTCAACCGGACTTGCCAAACGACTATGACACTCCCGTGCTTGAGTGTGTGCGCGTTTTCTTTCCTCTTTTCTTTTTCCCTCCTTACCTTTCTATCCCCCCCCTTACCCCTTCCCCAGTGCAGGGTAGCAAACCGGAAATTTCTTCCTGGTTAACCTCCCTGCCTCTCACTAAACTTTTTTCTCACTTCACTTCTACACATTCCCCGCACGAAACGTTGCGTGGTATGTAAACCATGTTAAGTTGCTTACAAACGAGTAAAAAAAATTCATTCTAGAAGAAAGCAGTTTTAGAATTGCAACGCTTAACTTTTTTTTAATCCCAAAACTCAGTAACGCGATGTTGTGGCTTCATTTTTTTAAGCGTTTTCATTGCAAATATACACCGGCAGACTCGGGGATCCCAACAAGAACGCAGCATAAATAAAATACTTAGCGTAAAACGTCGTCCTACTTGGCACAGAAGTAAAATTACCCTTTTCGGGACCGCGTAAACTGAACTTTATTCATTACGAGACATTTGTCTTGGAAACAAGGCTGGCTGGCGTGCCCAGATCGCTTGGTATGTTGTTTTTTTTTTTTTCGCTCCATTCGTTCACGAACCCTCATCCTTTCCCTCTCGTACTTTAATTTTTCACTCTCGGGGCTTAATTAAAGTTGCCCGCAAACTAAACAGGAGGCTGCGGAAGCGTATTCTCCGAAAACAATTACTCGCTTGAGGCATGTATAACGAGCAGTAAATATTTAGACTCAAGCGAGTCGTGTTCTTTGCGCCACGTAGTTCCTTTTTTCCTCCTTTCCTGTCGTTCTAGTTTTCGCTCTCTCTCTCTCTCTCGCTCACACGGTGTCTGATATCAGCTTATTTGTGCGCATCTTTTCATTAATGAACACCGAACTCCTTCCAGGCAGCACAGGAAAAGCCCCTACAGCGCGCAGACGGCAAACCCCGATTTCCTCAAAGCTTAACGTTGTACACCGTTTCGGAATTGACCGAAATAGTGGCACTTGAAAAAAAAAAAACGTAATAAAGGATGAAATATCGAAGCATTCTACGGTGTATATTGAACTGCTCGCGAGATGAGGGCTGCAGGCGAACAGGATCCGGATGCCCATTATTGATGTCACGCGCATTCCGTTCTTCTCGCTTTACTAGCCGGCATTCAGACTTTACAACTGAAACAAATTTATTATAAATATTTCATTTCATGAGTACACTGGTGTGCTTACTTCTATATTTGTGTTTTTGACTGCTGAAACTGAACGTTGAATTTGACATCTAATTGAATATAGGAAACCTCCTAGAAAGAGTCCATTGTGGGGAAAAGTATACGAATATACGATATCGCACATCGAATTAATTGAAGGAAAGAAGTGTAAATTTAAGGGCTCGTTTTTCTTTCTTAGACACAATATTAATGAGAACTAACAGACAATGATGCAGACCTCACGATACCATTAATTGGTATCGTGAGGTCTAAGATGTCCGCAACGACGAGTGATAGCTTAGTAAAAATCTTCTTGTATACCGCAATGTTTCGGGGCAGGTGAGGTAGATTGGTTTCCGCGTTGGATACGGAGAGTAAATGGAGAAGTCAGCTGCTATGCAGATACACCGCTACTTATATTGTTTTAGAACGCTCAGCTGCTCGCGAAAGAACATCCTTGCATAAAACTGCACATGAAACATTACTCTTGTCGTCGTTGATGCAAAATGTACCTTTCAGAGTGGCTTAAACTAAACTGTAATCAATGCTCCAAATTTGTCTTGCAGACAACGCAGAATCACAAGTTAACAAAGTCAATGAGACAAAAGTTAACTTTTAAGTCGATGTGAATATTAAAAGAGCGTAGTTGAGAGACATTCGCTAAAATGCGCTTGGCAGTTCAACGCTTACTCTGAGCTCGAAGGGGGAAAAAGAGTTTTCTGCGGTGGACTATAGTCTCTCTCGAACACGTGAAGCTGCCCACTCCCTCACAGATTCCACGAGTCAAAGTAAACCGAATACGGTAACGATCTCGCACGAAATCCAACGCCGAACGAGACAACAGTGCTTAAAATGTACTTGTGGGCTAGTTGGTAGGTCATAATTACAGTAAAACGGCAGCGCACACCGGGTTGAGACACATACACGAAACACAAAAGGACGACACAAGCGGTGAACTTCAACTAATTTTTATTGACGACCGCCTTTGCTTAACCCTCTATTGCATGGCGTCCCATATTTGGCACATACCGATTAGCATTTTTATAGCGGGTGCAAGAGGACCAGTAGAGAATGTGACACAGTTAGAGTAATCCTTAGAGTTACGGGCACTAAATATAAAAAAAAGCGCTGCCATCCCTAGAGCAGTATGAAATCTAGACATGAAATAGATTTCACGGTGCACGTGCAAGCTCGGATCATGAACAACAGTGACTGCTATATTTTTCTTGCAACCATTTTCTCGTTGCAGAAGCAAGAAAAAATTATTTTGGCATATCTCGTGGCTTTGAAAATTCATGCTCATTAAGGCTCTTCTCAATTCCGTTTTCCACTACGGTATATAGTCGGAAATCGGTATGTGCCATATTTGGCACAGTATGCATGGGAGTGATGAAATGTGCAATATGATGCCATCTATGTTTTGTTGCACAGTGCAAATACAAACAAAAAGAAATCCTCTGAGATCATGCAGCACAGCTCGTTTTTGCCAGATTTCAGTTGTGGCGGTAGGTTTTGAGATGCTTCACGAAAATATCGAGGGTCAGCAGCAGTACCTGGCAATTTTTTGTTACATTATTGGCGTGGGTGCACGAAAAAATTATGTGAAGTCTAAAAATGCTCGGCGATATTTAGCTTTTACGATTTGTCGACAACTGACGCTCACAACCACAAGTCAGCGGTCGGAAATTCGGGCAGGAAAGTACAGCAAGGCGGCACCATGCGAAGAGCCAAACGCGTAAGCGGCCATCTTGCACGCAGATGTCGGCAGTCAGATGCACTAACCAAAATGTTCAATTATGCCTGAACACAGGAAGCAATTGCTTTGCTTTATTTCACAAATCAAGCTAAAAAGACCGCAATCAGTGAGATTTTGTTTTTCAGCCATGGCAGCAAGTTTGCTCGCCCATGTGCATAGTGTGCCATATTTGGCACAAACCTTTATCTTCATTAATACAGTCGCAATAAATCTGAAAATTTTTGTACATGTTATTTTTCATGTAGTCAATGATAAAAAATGATCAAATAATTTTTTCAATTGATTTTTTCATAATTCATGCAATAGAGGGTTAAATAGCATCTTTTTGCGCGTGCCCGGTGTGCGCTGCCCTTTTATTGTAAGAGACAACAGTGGTTGGGCACGTGTTGTCTTTCATCTTTTTACCGCAGATGAAGGGTGAACCCTTTCGGGAACCGGAACCCCTAAATAACGATTGACAGCGCAGATCGGTAGATCATGTTACGTCTGTCATCGTTGGGTCCGGGGAGACGGGAACCCGTCATGGTCGATCGATTTCCCTGGCTCGCGATGCAACCACACAGCCGTCGCTGTTTGAACGTACGTACATTGCTATGGGTGTGGTACTGCCACACCAAATTAAGTGGTTCAAGCAGGTATAGGCGTGGCCGCTACCCGACCTCTGCATCCGAGCTCCGCTGGAAGAAGAGAGCGAGAGATGAAAGAAAGGAATGGTAAGAAAGCCAACTTGAAGAAAATACCTGGTTTACTTCCCTACATTGAGAGCATGGGGAAGCAACTATAAAGATGAAAGGCAAGAGATAGAGATATGGGAAACATAACACGTACAGACATTCACTGTTGTTCACAGCACAGGATGACGCTTGTCAGGTGTGACCGTCAATGTAGACCGAGTTTCGCATTTAATAGGTGAACCGAGCAAGTTGGCTCTGACTGACCTGTTAGGTCATGTTTGATTAACGGGTCAGGTTTTTGACCCGCCACGGAGGTTTAGTGGTTATGGTGCTCGACTGCCTACCCGCAGGTCGCGGGATCGAATCCTGGCCGCGGCGGCCGCATTTTCAATTGAGGCGAATATGCTCGAGGCCTGTGTACTTAGATTTAGGGGCACGTTAAAGAAGGTGGTCGAAATTTCCGGAGCCCTGCCACTACGGCGTCTCTCATAATCATATCGTGGTTTTGGGACGTTAAACCCCAACAATTATTATTTTAACGGTTCAGGTGTAACCAAACCAAAAGCAGCTCCAGCCTTTATTTCACTTGAACACATAGGCGTGCGCACGGGTAGGGGCAAGGGGGGCTTCCCCTTGTCACATGAGAAGGGGGGTGAGGGGGGCAAAGCTTGTCCCGTACTTTGACTTAATAGGGCTGGGGGGAGGGGGGGGGGGGCTCTGCGATGCCCCCCCCCCCCCCCTGAAGGAGTACCCTGCGCACGCCTATGCTTGAAGATGTATCGATAGCGGCGACCGCAAAGCGCTATTACCATGATTTGACACGTGAGCAGACATCTTTGCACCGACATATTCTTTCGGCGACTTGTTCGCGGTGATGACGGGAAAATTTACTAACGTTATGTAACCAGGCTCATACATGAGAAAAGAAAAACATACTAGAGTGAAACACTGTCAGGCGTGCTTTAAGGTAGAAGTACATCAAGAATATTTAAAACGAAATCGATCTTTTACACAGAATAATCTCACGCGCAAGGACAATAATACACAAAAGTGAAAAGAAACAGTTAAAAAGCCGCGTTCACTATTCCATTGGACACGCAGTATGGCGCAGTCCATAACACGCATACTTCTGTCTACTGATCTTTCAAAGAATCGTGAGTTCTTCACTATAAAATACGTGTAAGCCAACAGTGAGTGAGAACGAGTCGGGCATTTAATATCAAAAAGAAATTAACATAAAAGTATAAATTATAAAAAATAAATGAAAGGTCGTTAATACAGGGTAAATGCTATAGGACACCAACTATTCTCGGGAAAAAGACGTTCCTGAAGCCTCATGCGAAACGTTCACGAAAAAAAAAAAAGAGGAGAAATGAGGAGGCAATCCCTATGTGCATACGCGATCATATGTAAATGGGTCGCGTGGCTATATCCCTGAATTTAAGAAAAAATGATAAATTGAAGTAACCACTAAAAAGATAAAAATCTACGCACACGCATTGCGAACTGGAGCAGTGTCCCTGCCACGTGCGTAGAAATAATTCCCTGGTTGAATCCACGCGCTTCGAACGACACCCTTTCAGCACGGAGTCGTACATAAGGCAAAATAGTCGACTGAAAAACCCAATAATCGATGTCATTTCCCGCGACGGACGAGAATTGCCGAGAAGTACGTTTGAAAGCTCGACTTTCTCGCATCGTCGCACGCTGCCTCGATTTCTAATGTCCCCCCCCCCCCCCTTTTTTTTTCGTTACTAGTTCGCTGCGTCCCCTTTATTTTAATCTTCCGACACAGATTTGGCAATGTGAGTATCTTTCCGAGCGATTTTTGTAAATTATCGCGCTTTTGAGATCGCGTGTGAATGAACGCGTTAGATCACCACCGAGTACTTGCAAATCCTTCGTTTTATTTTTCTTGACTTCTCGCGCTTCTGTTCGAAAACGCGTGCGCGTCTCTTAGAGAGCTCCGCCATTATGCTAATTTTAAAAGTCGCGTCGCCTCCCGCTTTCTCTAATGGTGTACGCGCATATTAGACGCCGACAGCGAGCAGCGAGACAGTCTTGATGGAAACGGAATCCAGCACGCGACAGTGTACAGCACAACACGTGGACAAAGGAAAAAAAAAACGCAGAGTTGAAAAAGTGCGCTGAACCGAAATCAATTCTCCCAAGCTTCTGTTCTTGGAATCCAAATGCACGGCCCTTGACAAAATCTGCAGTCCTTAGTGGCGGACATTTCATATATACCGCTTTTCCTTTTTACTTTTACCGCGTAGCGCACGTGCGAAAGATGAGCATGCAAGGTGATCTAGCGTTCCTCCGTGCATACTTTATCGTTTTTCGTTGCGTAACGACTGTTTTACCTCTGGTAGGGTCGTCATACGCGTAGACATTACCCTGCTCCAAATATTACTATCAGCCGCATTTTTCCCTCATTCAGGCAGCAGTGTAGGTGATATATGTAGGCGTTTATTAAAAATACGCGTTTATTAAAATTAAAAAAAAATAAAGTTCGGTACCATGTTCCACTATCTGTAACGCTTGAAGGCGAAAGCCCGCGGCATAAGTGATAATCCGTTAAGTACTACAATCGGGAACCAGGCGTCTCGCAAGACTTAACGCGCCGCAGTGGCACAGACAGGCATTAAGTTCTTTTGACGTCTTCAGTCGATTGCATTGTTCCACACCCTCCGCACCCCCCAATTGAAGCTGATACATGAGATACATGATACAAGCTGAGACATGATACAAGATACAGATACAAGGTACAAGCTGATACATGACACATGTTACATCACGTGGTGTTGCAGTGACTCTGGGATCAGCCCACCCTTGACTAAGCGGAGAAGTGATCTGATGGGCCATGATGTGACGTAATGATGACGTCACCTAATGGCGTCACAGCCAGACGTCATCGTTCCCTCTCCACAAGCCACTATGTCACTAAAAGCAGGTCGCGTGGTTTTTTAAACCACTTCATTCGCCTGCCGTGATCGGCTCAACTTCACCACGCAACGAGACACTTAAAGGTTTTGGCCTTAATAAAGGAAGTAGTACGCGCAGCATTTATCAGTTCGCAAGAGCTTCGCTTCACGCACTCTTACGTGTGCGTTGGACCTACACAAGAAGGTTTTAAACCTCCCTGGATCTACATAATATTTGCCGACATAACGACACCTTTATTTCGTTTAGGACTGACACACCGGAATGGAATGCTAAAGAGGAGCGAGAAGAATGCCCCCCTCCTTTCGCTTGATCACTCGAAATTGGCAGGTTCGAACGTGGCTGCAACTCACGCTCTGACTCTCAATCTGAGGTTTTCCTCAATAAGTCTCACACGAACACAATTCCTCTTGTTTGTTTTAACAAGGAAATGTTTTATGTCGGGGTCCACCAAGACTTTCATGACGTATTTCCGTCACGTATTATTTTGCTGACGTATTTCCGTAACGGGAATACGTCAGCAAAATAAACGCAACCAGATGGCAAAGAAAGAAACGCGAAGAAAGATGAGGGTGTCGAACCCACGACCTCTCGGTCTACGACTATGGCTGGCGGGCGTTTAACCAACTACGCCACCGCCATTTTTTTTTTTTTTGAAAACGTGCTTATAGATTGCTCGGAGCGGGGTGTTTTTCTGGGACATATTGCAGAGAACCTTGAAAAAAGAGTTACCGTTAAGCCCACATGGTATCCGTTTTCTTTCTGTTAAAAATGAGGCTGGCGTACCCTATGACCTAGTTATGCTCCTGGTCCTGCACAGTGTATGGCAAACCCGAAATGCCGTCCGCCTCGGTGGATCAGTGGCTAGGGTGCTCGGCTGCTGACCCGAAGGTCGCGGGTTCGATCCCGGCCGCGGCGGTCGCATTTAGATGGAGGCGAAATGGTAGAGGCCCGTGTACTGCGCGATGTCAGTGCACGTTAAAGAACACCAGATGGTCAAAATTTCCGGAGCCCTCCACTACGGCGTCCCTCATAATCATATCGTGGTTTTGGGACGTAAAACCCCACATATTATTATATTAAACCCGAAATGCCTTTGACAATGCGGATGTAGAAGTGAGATCAGCGCGAGAATATTTTTGCGAATCTGTGTGCCATTTTCTTGAAGGGCTGAAAGGGCAGGAGGATGTGCCGGAGTGGATTTCGCGAGTTGAACCGTTGTTACGCATGCCAAAGTTTTGATAAGTAGTCAGCTCAGTGCTGACGGTTCTTCATTGCACTTTGTAGTTGTACTGATATTCTCTTGTATTTTGTCGAGTATGTGAACAGTCTTGATATGCAAGGCACTACGCCACCGCCATAGCCATGGAGGAGGCTACACGAACGCGCTTTTTATCTCTCTCACAGTGCTCTTGCTCGCAGGATGGTGGCGGTCTGGAAACGGAAGAGCCAAGTGATGCGTGGCTTCCGCGATAAGCTCAGGCGAACACAACGCGCCGTTGCTACTACCGTCCCATTCCGGCGCGTTCCCAATAGAAGTGTAATTTTTTTTGTCCGCGTTTTGACACACCGCGAGGAGGCGACTTTAACACAAGCCTCGCTCATAACATTCGTCCATATTAAAATATAAAGCTCTCCGACCCTTGTCCAACACACGCCTGGCTGTGCCACCGCGTACCACGCTCGCCTTCTGGGAAATGACGGCCTTGCTAGAGGGAACGCACGACGCGCGTTGCGTTGCTCTTCGCGTTTCACGACTCTTTGAAGGGGTGCATACCGAGTATCAGTGTTTATTATGTACTTGTTGCTGCCATCTTTGCGCGGGATCCACCATATGTGGTGTCCTGGTAACAACTGCAGCTACCGCAAAGGTTAAATTATGATCATGGGCGTTAGTCGTCGGGGTGGAGATGCGCCGCTAGACGTCGACGTGGGTGGGTCCACATCAAGCGGTGGCATCTGCAAAACACCAATAGACATTGTACTAGCTCTCATGTATCAAAAATTGAAGGACACTTTGTACATTCCAAAGTGTGTTCGGCGAAAGCTTGTGGCCATTCGACTGACTATGCCACGTCTTTTTGTTTTGTCGAACGGACGGATGGACGGACATGAAATGACGGACGGACAGAGGGTACACATGGACGGACGGACACACGGATGGAGGGACGGACGGACACGGACGGATGGACGGACGGACGGACGGACGGACACGGGTGGACGGACGGACGGACGGACGGACGGACGGACGGACACGGACGGACGGACGGACGGATTAACGGACGAAGGGACGGACGGACACGGATGGACTGACGGACGGTCGAACGGATGGACGGACGGACGTGAGCATGAGACATTAAAGGCTTTCGCCTTAAAAGCTACGAAACTTCTACGAGAAGTCTTCAAGAAGCCGACGTGCGTGCACTTTGGGTGTTGTGATGCAAATTCTTCTTTTGGTTCGTAACGGCTCTCTATGACTGAGCCACTGAGAGTCTTATTGACAAAGCCGTTGGTTTAACAAACCAACACACGAAACATTTAATCAAGAATGAAAGTGAAAACTATATATGTACACAAAATTAAACTTAGTAAAATGTTCAGTGCACACGGTAAACCACTCTTAATTACAACCAAAACGTAAGTTCAATGATGTAAACTAGATAGTCTAGCTCTAACGTGGCTGAGCGGCCGAACGGAGAAGAACCGGAGTTCAGTCTGACCAACACACGGATACTTGACTGGTCGAGTTGACGTGGGCTGGCTGGCGACTATCATAGAGCGGCTGCTGGTGGGCGAGTCGCTGAGATGCCAGGGGCAGACGGGGACACGGACGGACGGACGGACGGATGGACACGGGTGGATGGACGGACTGACGGACGGATGGACACGGACGGACATTGACGGACGGACGGACGGACGCCGGACGGACGTGAGCATGAGACATTAAAGGCTTTCGCCTTAATACACTATAAACAACCAACTACTACTGTAAAGACACGTTTCACTTTCGTTTAATGCCGATTCCTATGACGGAGGGATCAGCCATGTTTTTTTTTTTTTAATGTGGCGACTCCTTAATGAAAAGCCAATTAAAGGGTTTGTGTTGCCACCGAAATTGCGCAAGTACACTAAATATTCGGAATAATGTTGGCAATACTTTCCTTTAGTCACACCGAACGTACCTGCTTCGCCTTGGCCATGTATCTGGGCTGGAAACGCTCCGTTATGACTAACTCGGTTAGTTCAGATGCCACATAGAAGTCTTCGTCTGCTTCTATTAGCAACCATGACAGTGTCTGCGTTATGTTTTCTGAACGTATGGTAAAAGTGATTCTTTGTTGTCCGGTGTGATTGTACTCACCTGAACTGTTGTTACCAGCATTCAGTAAACTGTCCTGTGTTCTGGGTGCTATTTGTCGGTTACGCGGGGGCTAAGTGCTGTACCGGAGTTAAGTGCATGCATAGGTCGGCAAAACTTGTGGAGCTCACTCAGACTCACTCATCAAATATATTGGGCGCTTAGGGCTCACTCGAACTCAGTCTCAGCAAAATTTTTCTGAGTCGGACTCACTCGGACTCACACTCACGAAAATTTTCTTGAACCGGACTCGCTCGGACTCAAACTCACCAAAAATTACTCACCCGGACTCACTCAGACTCTGACTCACGGCTCGAGCTGAGTCTGAGTGAGTCCGAGTGAGTCGACTCATGAGTGAGTTCGCCGACCTATGAGTGCATGTGGTATATCGTTCACCTTTTGTTCTATGCGTTGCTGTAGAGAGTGGGTTGAAATACCCCGGAACACGTGGACTTCGAAATGCACCGCCATATGTGCCAAGTGATGTTCGCCTCCTAGCTTGCGGACGCACACGTGTTAACTGCCAACGAGCAGCCCATTGCAGCCGCGCTAGCAGGACCACTGCCCACTCGCAGAAAGAAAAATTGGGGGGACCCTTAAGCTTCGCCTCTAAGAGTTGAACGCGATAGCGATGTCCTGTCCCTAGTGCGTACTTCAACCACTGAGTGCATACTTTTTATTGTATGATGTTACTCGAGAAGTTTAAATTGTGGATTATTACAATGTAATCGATAAAGTTGAAAGTGGCTTGTGTCAGTGAAGCTTTCGCATATGGCTGCATTCTGTGTAATGGGTAGCATGCTTTAAACCACGAGAAATTATGCGCGTTAAATGTTTTCGAACTTGCTATGCACCCACTACGAGGCCTTAAGGAAATACGCGCAGTAACGTCTGTGCCATTTGTAATGGGTGGCCGGCTTTAAACGACGAAGTCGTTATGATAATCACATGTGCTGCCGCCCTATGGCAATGTGCGCTTGTACCACGCAATATTACTGCGATATTACATGTTGTATTGTGAAGCCTATATAAAGGACGCGTGCGTTTGTAAAGCATGAAAGTTATTTTCACTGCATTTCCAAGTAGAGGAAGTTATTTTCACCTGTATTTTCAAGCAGACGCGTGGCTGTGTGGTAGAACACCTGCTTGCCACGCAGACGGCTTGGGTTCGATCCTCACTCGGGCCCGGAAATTTTTATTATTTGTTTTATTTGCATCTTTCTCGATTTTTCGGTCACGGACAAGATGACGATTTTTCGCTCACAACCAACGACGCCGACACCGACACCGACGCCGGAATTTCTGCGAAACGAGCTCCTTAACGCTATCGCGTTAAAAATACTGGGGCACTGGTGTACACAGACTTCGACGCGAATCCCTATGATGGCGTTGTTGAATGGCACACTTCAGGTTCCTTGGAGAAACTGGACTGAATGACATAATTATTATTTGTCTGTTTATTTTATTACTGGACCCGAACACCGAGCGACTCTCTTGCTTCTCTTCCTAGCGCATCCGGTCGAGCATTTAGTTCTGGTTTTCCGAATATTCTTAAACAGTCTTGTAAAAAATAATACTGCGAAATCTATGGTTTGGTTCAAGTCAAGATTTATTTGATAAATATGATATCGTAGCATAATTTATTTAAGACAATGATCAATTAACCTTGTTACTACCAGATCCCCAAGTCGAGGTTTACGGTTGCCTCCTATTGTTTTCATTAAATTTACTTCTTGCCTCACGTTTGAGGCTGTTGACTTTACATCGACGATGTTTTTGTGTAATAGTTGGAGAGAGAGCGAGATGAATGTTATGCGGAAGGCAGGAAAGTTAACCGGAAGACAAATAATGCAGTTTGCTACCCTACATTGTGGAAAGGGTAATGAGAGAGAGAACAGTAATAAAGAAAATTATGAGAGATAGAGATTAGGGAAGATGGAAAGAAACACACACACAAATAGGGGACCGTTATAGTCGTTCAACAAGGCGGGTCGCTCGGAGATACTTCAGCAGCACCTTCGTCGCTTTCTGATGTCAAGCTCGAAAGTTCCGGCATTCTAAGAGAAGAAATGGTAGAGAGGAAAGGCAGGGAGGTTAAACCAGTCCAGGATGACCGGTTTGCTACCCTACACGTGGGAACGGGATGGGGGCATGCTAAGATTGATTGCTCGGAAAGCGGCTGGCAGTCTAGGCATGCCAAAACTGCAGATAGGAACTGTCTCTGCGCCCTGTATTGAGGGCAATGACAGAGTATGAGTTCAATGGTTTCCTCGCTGCTGCAGTAGTCACAGGCAGGACTGTCCACGATTTGGATGCGGCGTGTAATGATGTTTGTAAATGACCTGCCAATGCTCCAAGCCACAAGACGCAGCGAACGATTATCACGGATCGCGGTAGTACAGATGGAACTTGCAGTCGTAGGGGCGGGTCCATGGGTTGATTGCGGGTGTGTAATAAACTGGGCGCGATCCAAATAGATCGCGCCACATCACGGGCGGGCGTACTTATTCTTTGCTGCTGCGTCAGTTCTTGGGAGTGGAGTGCGTTCCTGCACGACCCTTTTGGCGAGTATTCTTAGCGGCATTAGTTTCGACATTGCCATAGTCATCATTACATTGTAGTGTCGTCATAGGCTGTTCCCCTCTTTCATTCTTTCACACCCCATTTCCCCCTTTCCCAAGTACAAGGTATCCATCCAATCGGAGATCCCTTCGGGTTGACCTCGACTTGTTTTCCTTCGCCATTACCTTTCTCTCTGGCTGCTTCTTACCGACTTGATGCTACACTACTAACAATAAAGATAGAAAGAGAATGAAAGTTTCATCTTCTTGCCGCGTCTTTCTTCGAAGAGGACTCGAAGAGAGAGCGGCGCTAAAACGACTCCCCGAAATGCACTCGGCGTGCTTCGGTACCGCTCTCAAAAATGAAGGCAGGCGCGCACTGAACGCATGGCTTTTACGGCTTTGGATTGGAAAAGCAAAAGGAAACTTGGCGCCGCTGGAATTTTCAACTCGTAAACTTAGCCTGGGGCATCGCGAAGCGAGCGTTCACACGACCGTTGATGGTTCTGTTGTTCCGTCAGTCTGCAGTGAAAGAACCTTTTCCTGGTAAAAAAGCGTAACCAAAAAAAAAAAAAAGAATGTGTCTGCAAACCAGCAGCGCTGTATATCGGCAAAGTGGCCGGCGAAATATTGTCGGTATGCTGCGCGCCAGCTTCGCACTTCGTGTTCTTTCCTCCGGCAGGCGCACTAGCCTCGTTTATATTCCCTTTAAAAACCGCTGTCCGAAAGCATGCTCCGTCCCAACCAAGACGGTTGTGAAGAAAAAAAAATCGAGAAAATAATTTGAAGTGCGACGCCCGGAATTTAGCTCTCCAACCCCGACGAATAAAAAAAAATAAATAGAGTTGTGACAAAGTGCGTCTTTCGAGGTTTTTGACTCAGAGAGGGAAAATGTCTCGTCTTTTATTTATTTCTTTTCTTGCAGTAATTCGCTTTTAACCACGTTCTCCTACTGTACGGCTGGGCAGCCTAAGAACGCCTAAAGATGTCTAGTTTGCTCGTAGATCAGTAAGTTGATGTTTGTCCACTTGTCATGGGTATTTTTCAAGCGCTAAAGTGCACTCCTATACCATTTGCCAACGAGATTACATTTGTCTTTCTTTTTTCCCCTGTCTCGCACCCACATCGCGTCCGGGTTTGAAATAGGGTGCTGCTTGTTTTCGTCTCTGTGTAAGCTTAGACAAATAGCCACTGTACCTTCGAAAGAATACTTTGTTATAATATGCTTTCTCGAACATATCAGGTCCGCGGACTTCCAGAAATTGCGTTAAAATAGCGCTATTGGCGTGATTTTATCTCTGGTCAGTGAGCGCGCTCCTTGACACTCGGCAATAAACTGCCAGTTGTAAGCTGCACTTAAAGCCAAAACAATGAACAGGATGTATACTGTTTCCGCTCAAATTTTTTTTATGACCTTGTATTTTTGTACATACATCTGATCACACAGGCGTTCCATGCGTCCTGTTCCTATTGGAATAGTGCCTTGGTGGCCGGTCAAAATAAAATCATTGAATCCGATACGCTGCTGTGAGTGCATCGAGTCTGTGAAACATACAAAATGTAGGGGAGAAGGATCAATGCCGGTTTCCTTAACAAGGAATACGGCGAAACAGCCGGACGGCAAAGTGCCAGCAATGCCCGAGCTTTTGCGATATTCCGCAGTGGCACTGCTTGTCGGTAATTCCAGCTAACTACAACCACTCTCTGGCTTGGAGAAAGTTCGCGACATCTAACGATCCCCTAACTCCAAAGACACTGCGTATAGGCTGCACCTGTCTACGCTGCGCCGCAAGCATTGTCAAGGCAATAAAAAATAATAATAATAACCATCGCAGTGGTAAATACGCAATGCTCTTACTAATTGTTATGAATGCAGCTTTCATGTCTATTTTCAGCTGGATACATTCACGTAAGAAATTATGGCGCGTAATTTACCAGGAATTAACTAGGACTGCAGAAAACAGCCGATGACAACAGCTTGTTTGTTTGTTTGTTTGTTTGTTTGCTTGCTTGCTTGCTTGCTTGCTTGCTTGCTTGTTTGTTTGTTTGTTTGTTTGTTTGTTTGTTTGTTTGTTTGTCTGTTTGTTTGTTTGTTTGTTTGTTTGTTTGTTTGTTTGTTTGTTTGTTTGTTTGTTTGTTTGTTTGTTTGTTTGTTTGTTTGTTTGTTTGGTTGTTTGTTTGACGCACACTTGACACTATTCGCAGTACCACCTATACTTTTGAACCGTATACAGGACAACTCTTAACATGTCGACGAAATTTGTCGTAAATTGCTGTTATATTTGCACATAAGCACAATGTCTTCCGTCATGTTTCTTAAACACCTGATGGTCGAGAAATAGCCATCAATATTTGTTTGAATTTATGACGGGTAATGCGTACTTGGTATGCACTTATGTGATATGTACGCGATAGTTTATACGCGTATATTTCATGTGCAGAAATGCAGGAGTTATAAGTTAATATAATCCGCCTTCATAATTATATAGTAGTTTTGGGACGTGAAACCCCACATATAATTACCATATATATATAATGTGTGTGTGTGTGGGGGGGGGGGGGGGGGGATAATAATCAAACCAAATAAACAAGCTATAGATGCCTCTTCCGGTGGTTCAATCAAAATTACAAGGAGGAAAGATCGAGAGATTTCGTATAAAGCATATTTGCATACGTGGTTTGCATACCCCAACCATACCGTCAGACGAAACTATTCCTCCACGATTGTCGCTGATCCTCCGCTGTTGTGATTATATGCGGAGTTAAGCGCCGGTTTCACGTTCGCAGTGAGTTCGCGCGAAGTTTTGTCTTGTTTTGCTTCTGATCCGTGCCTTGTGGAAACAGTCCTTCGTACGGAACAGGCTGGTATAACAAGACAATGTTTTTCTTCTTTTTTTCTTTTTTTTTTCTTTTGACGGCACGGCCATGTCCTCATTACGACATGGATTCGCGATCACCGCGTATTCTTAATCGGTGCCACGTTCTTTTTCTATTCTTCCTTTCTCGAAGCGATTTCAAAAGAAAGCATGCACGTACACTGTACCCTTGGAAATGTTACGGCGAACCTGCCCCACACAAAAGCAGAATATTGCGCAGTCAAAATGTTCTTCCGGTGATTTTTATAAAGCCCAGTCTCTCGTGATTAATCTTGGTCGTGACGAAGCTCATTAAAGATCCGTTTAGAGAGCACGTGTTCAATCGCGATGTAGTCTTGCTTCAATCGCGATGCTTATTTTTTTCATTGTTTTTTTCATAATTTTTTTCCTTCTGTGCCATAGGTCCTGTGTTCTTGCGTTTACAGCCGCAAGTATTGTCGTGCTGCTTAAATCAAAGGGGCCACCCAAAAAGAACAACCATTTGGTTTACACACAACAGTTGGCGAATAACAAGTCAACTTTTGACAGAAGTATGTGTGGTAGGGCAAGAGGCTGGCTAAAATAAAGGACGTCAATCGAGAAGTCCAATTAAAGTAGGATACTTTTCATTTAAAGATTCGCTTGCGAGGTTTGCCTCGATGGTCAACCATGTGGTGATTCTCAAAAAAAAAAAAGAAAAGAAAAGGCGAAGCTTACACTAAGTCGCAAAAGCCTTGAAACAGCGAAACTGGGAGATTCAGAAGACTAAACTGGTAGCGAGGTGATGCAGGTTGTTTCTAGGTTGCTTCTAGGTCAATGCTAGGCTCTAGCTATGTGATGCTAGGTTGTTTCTGCGTTGATCCTAAGTGCAGAAAGGTTTGAGTTAAACCACGGACAGTTAAAGACACGACAGGGGCACGTCGTCGTTGGCGTAGACCTTCCATCGCTTCGGGGTCTTCTCGCAGCCGCCATTGCCTTTCCCGTAGTATTATGTCGTTGTAGTATAGGCACCGGGCGGCCGTCGTACGGCGCCAGCGGCGCCCTCCCGAAAAGCGCCCCTAGCGGCGGCAGCGAAAGCACTGGCATGTGAAGCAGACGACGCGGAGAAGGCTCTGCTACTTTCGGCAACGTATTCAAGTAGTAGCGGCGGCGTTTCTTTTTAGACAATCGCAAGCTGTACGCTGTTTCGTTTGTCGCCCAAGGCAAAGAGAACCGGCAGCAACAGTGTTCCTTGAACAAAGCACGAAGCGTTCGACTGTCGGACATGTGTTCAGATAACGGGGCCACTCGTCAGGCTCCAGGGAGACTCCCCCGCAGTCGTTTGCGGTCGTGGCAGCATTCAATGGTCGCCAAGTCATCAAGAAAGGATGACACATGTTCTTTTCATGTATTCACACCCAGGAGCACCGTCGGAACGTCAGCCGACTAGGCTTCTTTGCGTGGTGCTGTGCTTTTATGCGTTTGCTTTCGTTTGGAGGCGGACCAGAGGCATGATGCCTCCTCCCGTTCGGGACTGCAAATGAGACCGGCCCGATTGGCGAAAGTGTTGTAAAATAAACATATTTGTATTTTAACTGTTGGGCTCCTGGCGGGAAGGCGAGTACTGACAGCGCACGTGCACTAATGGCGATGCCAGTTACATTGCGTTGCGGCTTTCAAGGCTTGACCAGCCGGCGTACGCGTTTTCATGCGTTTGCTCTAGAGAAGGGTCACCGCTTCCACGAAGCTGGCCACGTGCTTGACATCAAGGAATATAAAAGCGACAACGACTGCAAATTGCTTTGCAAGTGCACCCCGCAGACGAAGTTCAATGCGATAAGCTACGATGTGGAGCTAGATCTAGGTATCCCCATTCCTATTTCTATTTTAAACGCAAAGCATTTCTTATCTCTATCTATAAATGCCTCTATTTCTCTATCTCGGTCGCCTCCTTAAGTTGACATTAACCAAAATTGGCATAGGTGGGTACGAAAATAAGACGAACATGGCTGTCTGGTTGTGATATGGTGGTATGAATAGCGCGAAAATCTTTCCAGTCACGTGCGGCACATACCGGGCGTATACCACGGGCCGCGGGATGCTGGTATGAGGCACAGGTGATTCACAGTGGATCGACCCAGGAACGGCGAGAACAGACATTGATAATTTAAGCGGGTGCATGTCCAAAAAATCCGGCATCAGCCACGTGAACCCGACGTATGCAAAGAATAGAAATGCGGATCCCAGCAGGAGTCGAAACCAGGTAGTCTGAGCGGATCTCAAATATTCTACCACAGAGCCAAGCCATGACTTGAAATTACTTTTGAAAAGATCCTATGCGCAAGAAAAATGTCGGTGCAACCAACGTTAATTGTGGTTGCAGTGCTGGCTGTCTAATTTCATGACAAGGTAATAAACATTACTCATGTACTCATATGTAACAGACGGTACGTCGGCTTAACGCCAATCTTGGTTTTATTAAGACTTCTTGTTGGGCGAGTTGGTTAACATCAAAGGGGTACATAGTAGCGCAAGCTTAGAAAATAGACACGAGAAAAGAAGTAGGAGGGAGCAGAAAGGTCGGGCGCTCTCTCGTACTTGTTTTCTCGTGTCTTTATTTTCTAAGATTGTGCTACTATGTACCCCTTTGATTTCAATGTTGGCTCCACTTTTATAACCGTCAGATAAACATTACATATGTGCTCCTATGAATCTGCAAGCTATATTCAAGCGTTGCTCGACCCGGAACAATACTCTGATCAACGCTACGCGTATGATATTCACAGCATCGGCACGAATTGTGAATCGCAACGTAGCGTGCGCTTCGTTTCAATAACACTGACGTCTGTTCTCTAACACGAGCGCTAACATTACGTCAGACCACAAGTTAGCCTTTAAACGTCAGTGTAGTCGGCATGCTTATTAAGCACACTATGTGCACACAACTCCATCTACAAAAACACGTCGATACACCTCGTTACGCGTGACTTAAAGCTAAAAAAACAAATGCAGCATAGACTCGCTGATTCGCGTAAAATTGGTTCCCACAATACGTGGGATCTGCCGAATTTTTCCTAATACTTTGTTATTCTGTCTATACGTTAACATTGTCCCCTAACATTAAAAAAAATAGAGCGTACGTCTCCCATTCCCTTCTCGTCTTTACTGGATGCTTCGCCGATTGCACTTGTTCCTCAGTTGTAGTTTTGCACGCCCCCCGTTCCTGTTATGTTTTCCATTTATTTTCGATCTTTCGCCGACCCTTAAGCTATTGCAATCTTCAGTCTTCGCGCACACGTAGATTTCGGCAGCGCACGACACAAGCGACGAGAGCACAATGAAGAGAAACGAACGTCCAGCCCCGCGCCCCCGCAGCAAGCGCCTGCGCCCGTTTCGGCACTCCCATTCCATTAGTTCCCCGTCGCCACCGAAAGAGGCGCCACCAGTCCCCGCGCCCGGTGCCTATACACTGGGTGTTCGGCGCGCCGCCGTCGCTTCGTAGCCATTTCTTGGGCTAACTGTTGCCTTCCTTCTTTTTAGTGGAAGTTGTGTATGGTGGTATTTACCCAATTTCTGTAGCACATACCCGTTTATGATGATGATAGTTTTCAGATAGGCCGCACAAGTTTCTATGGCACATACCAGTTTGTTTGGCTGACTGCTGCCTTCATCATTTTAACGCGATAGCGTTAAAGAGCTCGTTTCGCAGAAATTCCGGCGTCGGCGTCGGCGTCGTTGGTTGTGAGCGAAAAATCATCATCTTCTCCGTGACCAAAAAATCGAGAAAGATGCAAATAAAATAAATAATAAGAATTTCCGGGTCCGAGTGAGGATCGAACCCAGGCCGTCTGCGTGGCAAGCAGGTGTTCTACCGCACAGCCACGCTTCTTTTTTTTATTTTTTTCATGGTATTTATTCAACTTAAACATGGCAGTAATTCAATACACACAGACAACTAATATGTTCATTCTGCTTGGACTTAGATTGAAAATAACTTCCTCTGCTTGGAAATGCAGTGAAAGTAACTTTCATGCTTTACAAACACACGCGTCCTGCATACAGGCGTCACAATACAACATGTAATGTCGCAGTAATATTGCGTGGTACAAGCGTACATTGCCATCGGGTGTCAGAACATGTGAATATCACAATGACATCATGGTTCAAAGCCGGCCACCCATTACAAAAGGCACACACGTTACTGTGCGTATTCCCTCAAGACCAAGTAGTGAGTGCATAGCAAGTTCGAAAATATTTCCCGCTCATAATTGCCCGTGGTTTAAAGCATGCTACCCATTACATAGTATGCACTAAGTGATTGAAGTACGCACTAGGTACAGAATATCGCTATCGCGTTCAATTCTTAAAGGCGAAGCTTTAGGGTCCCCCCAATTTTTAGTGGACCAGTGGCGGGCAGTGGGATTTACCCAGTTTCTGTGGTGCATACCCGTTTATGATGTTGATAGTTTCTTGGTACGGGGTGAACAAGGAATGATTTTCTAAACAGGTTCGCTGTTAAAAAATTTGCGGGGGGCTCTATTAAAAAAAATGTTATCACAACTCTTAAACTTCCTGTTCGGTGTCGTTTTTTTAATTTAATGTATCCACATCTGTATCGCCGTTTTCAACTGCAGCGTTATCGTAGAAGCACGCGTAAATTTCAGTTTCACGCATCTACCCATGCTTTCGAGTACGTTACATGGTTGTTTAACTCGTTTAATAATAATTACTCAAACATGTTCGTCGTAAACCATAACTAATTGTAATAACAAGTTCTCGGGTTTTGCAACGTCAGAATAGCCATCCGATTACGAGACAGATATTTGACCACTCCCGATTCATTTTGGCCACATGGAGTTCTCCAAAACTTACGTGCCATATCAGTGAATACACAGATGTTCTTGTCATTTCCTTTCTGGTTTTGTGATAGACCCATGAAGGAATAACTTACTAATACTTGTTCGATGGGTTAATTGCTGCATGCTTACAGAAATACGAAAAGATGCGTAACCATAGGACGGCTCGAGACAAACCACGAACGCTTGCCATGGGCAACTAACTTCATTCTCTGAAAAGCGGCGATATATATAGCCGTAGTACCCATGCGCAAAGCACGTCGCCTGATACGCTCGCCAAAGTTACACTGGATTAAGGTAGATGGCGAGAACCTTTCTTTTTCTTTTCTTTTTTTTTTTTATTCGAAAGACTGCCCTTTGGCATAACAAACGTGCATAACACGAGAGGCTCATCACACATATCTAATATAGAAAATATTAAAATAAATTGAATATGTAGAATAGCGGATGTGTCACTCACACCCACTTCCTTCTTCTCTTTAATGTAATAGTACGCTACCATAATCAGTTGCGAGTGACACCCTTTTAAGTGCGGAGAACTTTAGGGGGCCAGGCTGTCGTATGCTGTCGTCGTCGCTTGGCGTAACGCAGGCAAAACCACACATATCATAGCCATCTGAGCACGCGCTCGCACCAAAGACAAGTCTTCTTCGCCTTATTCATCGAGCGCGCGCCTTGATGACCATATTAGGTGAGGAGCACTTTCAATAAAACCACTTATAAAAATTGAAAAAAAAAAGAGGAAGCAAGCGAGAAATAGAAAGAGAGAAGAAGAAGAAAGAGAACAATAGGAAGGCAACTAGAAATAAATAGAAATAAAGAGAAAAAGAGACAGACAAAAACTGTAAAATACAAAAAAGAAAGAAAGAGAGGAGGAAAGAAACAGAAAACCGTAGAGACAGAGAGAGAGAAACAAACGAAGAGGAAAGTCAGGGAGGTTAACCAAGCTTTTGCTCGGTTGGCTACCCTACACGTGGGGTGGGGGAAAGGGGGGAATAACAGAAAGAAACACAGAAGGCTGCCCATCTCCGCACTTCCTTCAGGCTTGGCACCACCTAGTGCGAAGCTGCCTTTTTTTTCTGTTCTGCTTCGAGTCCTTCTATGGTGGTTACCCGTCATTTAAGGCAAAAGCCTTAGATGCCTAATCAACCGAAAAAATTACCTTACTTACTTTCCAAAACCGCGATACGATTATGGGGGGACGCCGTACTGGAGGGCTCCGGAAATTTCGACCATCTGGTGTTCTTTAACGTGCACTGACATCTCACAGTTCACGGGCCTGTGGCATTTCGCCTCCATACCGCCTCGGCCGGTATCAAACCCGCGACCTTCGGGCAGGCAGCCGAGCACCGTAACCGCTACACCAGCGTGGCGGACAACCATGAAGAGTGGTCACGTGTGACCTCATCATACGACGTAATCATGACATCACAAGTCGCTTTCACAAATCCTTTTAAATGACGTCATCGTTACATCATTTAAACGTGACGTCACACGAAGACGTCATCACATGACATCGTCGCCTGGCGCAAAGGCGGGCCGATCACGGAGGCAGTGCAAAACCAGGTGAGGTGCAGAAAGCTTGCAATGCCCCTCTGATCTTGGAGGCAGTGAAAAACCACGTTAGGTGCAAAAAGCTTTCGGAGGAAATTATCAGTACATTCGACTGAAGGAAAAAAGATGTATTTCGCATTCGAGATGGGTTAGGCGAATGCATCAGGGAACCTGTGAGCTTTGTCTTTATATTTCAGCAAGAAAGAGGCGCTTCAATACTTTATCTTTGCGCTGACAGCGAGGAACGGCGGAGCATAATATGGGCCCCTATTTTCGCGTTTTATCTCAGAGACGGGCAGAACAGCATTCCCATTTTCGGACCGCCGATCGGAGCGAACGCGGCTGGCCTAATCGAGCTGCAAATGGCCCTATCGGCATGCGGCGAAGCGCGCGCCAATTTCGGGAAGCCGGTTGTGCAAACTTCTCCTTTCCACTCAGCGGTACTGCGGAGGAGACTCCCTACTCCGTCAGCATGCCAAACAGTTCTTTCTCCGCACCGTCGCTGTGCTTCCAGAAGCTCACGTCTCTCCACTCCGCCGGCATCAGTGATTCGTTGAAGCTCTGCGCTTTCGCAAATCCTTTTTAAATGTTGTTTCTGCACAGTGCGTTATACACCCAGGTGACCCGTAGCCGTCATTTGCCATCGAAAGTCCAGCTGAGCCTTTAGTGCTATCTTGGCGTGTTTTAAACTTTTAAGGCGGAAACCTTAGATGCTTCGTCAAACGCGAGAATTGGCCGTCGGCGTCCGGCGTCGGCGGCGTCAACACGAGTGACGCGAGAAATCATCACGTGATGACGTCATCATACGCCGGCCATCACGCGATAGCGATCTTTGGTGATCTCTGACGTCATTGTCACGTTAATCGTGACGTCACAGATTGCCAAAAGACTGTGAAATCGCCATAGCGTCATCGCATCACAGCGTCACTTGGTTAAATGTGGCTCGATCACGGAGGCAATGCAAAACCACGTTAGGTGCAGAAAGCTTGCGGGGGGGGGGGGGGGGGGTGAAGGATCAATACGCACTGACTGAGAAGAAAAAGAAGATGACTTTCGTCTTCAAGTCGTCTTAGACGAATTCCACGCCAGTCACCCGCGGCGCCATATTAGTGCGCGCCGTCGTGCGGCGGTTCTTGTGGAACGCGACCATACGCTGCCTTCGGCGACCTCCCGGTTATCGAGGCAGTCGCGCTACGCTCCGTCAGCGGCGTTTGATGGGAAATGGAACTGCGCGAAATTGTCCGCGCCAGTCACGCTACTCACCGCATTCTCTTCTTAATGAAAACCGTGTACTTCTATACAAAATAGTGTCAGTCACTTCTTTCGGAACAATGTGTGACACCTAAACAGCTGCGCTCAGAATTCGCATTAAGCAGTTCCGTAATCGTTGGCGAATTTAGCTTCTTCTTATGTATTAAACAAAAAAATGGGAGAAATAAAGCTGCTATGGAGGCCCTATTTTATGGTATTATTTGGACTTTGTTTTCTCCTAATGGATATGATGTAGGTAGTCGTAAACGGACAGATGCAGTTCCAGCTTCGCCTTGACTCGTGAGTAGTGCAAAATACAACACGCAGGTTTCTTGTCGCGTGCAAGCTAAAATAACACCACAACATTCTAAAATAAACCTTTAAAACAGCGAACAATAATGACAGGTATAGCAAGAAACTCCTAAATCAGTGTACAGCGCTGTTCACACTGCATATCGTCATAGAGCAACACAGGAAAGAAACGCTCCAGTAGTCACGGCCATGCGGAGAACGTTGAATGTGTTAACAACGCCTGAAAGTGTGTTCTCTTAAAGAAAAACATCTGGCTCTACGGAGAAAAACGATTTTGTTTCTTTCTAAATCTGCTTCTGTTTTCGCCGATTTCATTCTACGTACCGAAGCTTCCAAAGGCGGTGTCGCTCAGTATTTTTAAGTGCTCAATTTAACGACCTCTAGGGGATTACGAAGACCGTGCTACGCGTAAAGAAGCTAACCTGACCGCAGCTCCAACCGTTATCGGCGCTTACTGTTTTCAGCCGATGTAAAACACGTGCGCCTAATGAAGAACACATGAAGCACGCGGTCATTAAACCTGTAGTGTATTGATTGCGCACTAAATAATTGTTATCGACTTATTATCGAGTGCTGTCGAGCTCATGGCTACTACTTTTTCTCATTCTATCTCATTGGCTCTCATAAGGGCGTTAACACGGGAGCACGTTAAAGGAACTGCTAGGATAACCTTGTAACATCCTGCTGACCCGAAGGTCGCGCGTTCGATCCCGGCCACAGCGGTCGCATTTCGATGGAGGCGAAATGGTAGAGGCCCGTGTACTGTGCGATGTCAGTGCACGTTAAAGAACACCAGATGGTCGAAATTTCCGGAGCCCTCCACTACGGCGTCTCTCATAATCATATCTTGGTTTTGGGACGTTAAACCCCAGATATTATTATTATTATAACCTTGTAACATCGCCGTATTGTTAGTTTTACTTCTGTGAAAATGCAAGTAAAAATGTTATACATTTGCTTGTGCTTTTCAATACTTAACTGTTTCCTAGTTACCACCCCCCCCCCCTTTTTTTTTAGGGTTGGAAGGAGGAAATTTGAAAACTGAAATTTCGTGTGATTTATATAGCGATTTTTTTTTTGTCAAAATCAATTTTGTTCCGAGTCTCATTTCTCTTACCGAAGCTGCAAGTACGTAATGAAACTAATTGCGAGATATACGAAAAACGGGTGCATATTTTGGCGTTCCAGTTATTACCAACACTTCAAAAGTTCATTCGAAAAGATTATTTAAAAATCAAAAGCGTGGAAAAGGACGAGTTTAGTTACAACGCTAACGCTGAAGCCTAAAGTATAGTAAGCTTGACTAGCCTCTAGCTTACCACTGAGCAAAGCAGGAAACAGCGAGAACGTTGTTCAAAAAGAAGCATTTCAATTAAAATTGGCTTGATTGTTTTTTTAGGGGCGAAGCTCCTAAGGGTGTGGGTCTGTCCCTCCTCTGTAGTTGTAGTAGTAGTAGTAGTAGGTAGGTAGGTAGGTAGCCACGTGTAGTGGAATGTACCCACTCCACGTGATAACGATGAAGTATAAGCGCGTTCCAGTATAGTGGATTGTACCCACTACACGTGATAACGATGACGCTGATGACCATGAAGTATAAGCGCGTTCCAGACCACACATTCTCTTTCTGCCATGGATGAAAACGATCGAGCTTCGCCCACTCATCATCATTCACTTCGTGGATATGGCGTGACTTTTTTTTTGTTTTTAGTTTATACGTGACAGCCGTGATTCCAGGTCGAAGTGACAAAGCAACGAATGAAGAAATAAGTACATGTTCTTAGTGATATCAACGAGGCGTAGTTATTAGGATGCAGTGATTGTTATGTTATCCTCATATGAGGATTCATCTCCATGATTACTAGAGACATTGTTAGAGACACTATTAATTGCATTTCAGAAATTTTCACTTACGTTATGATGGTGTTGTTTGACACATGTGCGTTTATGTGTTGTTGTTGTTTTTTATATCCTACGGTTTGTATGTTTATTTCTGATGCCTTCAAGAACTATGAAGTACCTGGCGCCTCATATGTGCGCCAACATCTCCTTCGCGTCATATCAATTAAAAAAATTAATTAAGGCAGCTTCGCACTAGTGGTACCAAGCCTGAAGGAAGTGCGCAGCTGGACAGCCTTCTTAGTTTCTCTTCGGTTTTCCCTTTCTTTCTTTTTCTCTTTTCCGGTTCTTTTTTCTGTCTTCTTTCTTTTTTTTATTTATATTTCTTCTATTTTTCTTCCTATTTTTTTCTCTTTCTTTCTCTCTCTTTCTATTTCTCGCTTGCTTATCCTTTTTTTTTTCTATTTTCATACGTGGTTTTGCCTGCGTTACGCCAAGCTACGACAGCATACGACAGCCCGGGCCCCTAAAGTGCTCCGCACTTAAAATCATCATCAAGGCACTCGAAGAACAAAAGGAATAAGACTTAATTTCTTTGCAATAAAATATTTCATTCATTCATTCTCCTTGGCGCGAGCGAGGGCTCAATACGCTAGAAATGGCTATGCTATACGTGGTTTTGCCTGCGTTACGCCAAGCGATGGCAGCATACAACAGCATACGACAGACCGAGCCCTAAAGTGCTCCGAACTTAGACGGTGTCAACAAGTTTCTGAGAATGAGAATTGGAAACACTAACAGTGTTCAAAAATAGAAACTTCGATGAAGTTATTACAACGATGATTGATGATTCTAATTGCAGCTTGGTGGTTCCTATCTCAACTGTATTTAATAATTCGACCAAACTTAGACACCAAACGGCGGCGTTAGTGACTGCAACGCTATCTGCCTAAAGAAAGTATCGCGCACATGAAATGGCGCATACTTGCTTATATCTAACTTGCGACACGTATTAAGACATCCGTGCCTGTCCGGAAATGATGATGGGGACTCGGTAACCGACTTCGACATCACCACCTTATTCAACTGCAACTTAACGGTACACCTAGGTGTCACATAGTAAGAAACAAAAAGCGTAAGAAACTGAGAAAATAACCTGAAAGATTGCAGAAAGTTTGAAATCATTCGCGCTTCGAAACCGGAGAACAGCTCGTAATGAAGTCTTCTTGACGGGTGTAAACAAAACAGACCGAAATGAACGAGTATTGACAAAGAGTGTACTGTACACGAGCGCTGACTTTCAACTGAAAGTTTTATTGAAAGAACAGCTTAAAAGGCTGTTCTTTCAATCTGCGTATGCTTTAACAAGGAACAAAAAAAAAATCATGACGACGCTCTTGGTTAGAGACAAGACTGATCTTAACAGTGGGCTGTCAGCGATTACATTAGTCCAGAATTGAAATTTCCTTATTCTCATTTTTTTTTTTGTGCCTTGTAGAGACATGCGCAGATAATAGTATCTCAAGATGTTTTTTCAATAACATTTGCAGTTGAAAGCCAGCGCTTGTACTGTGTTCACTATTTCAATGTCCTCCTTTATTTTGCGCTGTTTTGCGTATATCCGCCATGAATCCTTACCAATTCGCCCAGTTCTCAATTCCATTCACCGTAATTTAGTCACAGGCCTTTAGAATATAAAATCTCGCCAATAAATTAAAAGAACGAGTAGTGCATGGTGGTTGAAGGAAAGATGTGTAATTTTCGTGTTCTATAATTTTTATAGGTGAAAAATAAAAGGAATGATTAATTGATATTCTGATGTCGTCTTCCGATGCACACATTTTTTTATGTGCAGCTGTTCTCAAGCCAGCAGTTGTTGCTAGCCCGAGGTGATATTGAAACTACCTTGCAATCTTTTCAAGTGGTCGCTTTTTGTTTTTTTGTTTTTTTTGTTTTTTTTTTACCGGGAGATAAATTGTCTATGGGGATGAGAATGAAGAACAGCGCTCCTAGCATACAAAGGTTTGGGTGTTCCTTCTTTCTACACCGAAGGAAAGAAGTGTAAATTTAAGGGCTCGTTTGGTTTGTCAAACACAATATTAATCAGAACTAACAGACAATGATGCCAAGGAAAGTAAAGGGGATGTTATTAGAAGTAATTGTAATGTAAATGTGAAGAAAGAAAAGTGGACGAAAAGATAACTTGCCACCGGCCGGTTCGGTCCCTGCCGGTGGCAAGTTATCTTTTCGTCCACTTTTCTTTCTTCACACTTACATTACAATTACTCCTAATAACATCCCCTGTACTTTCCTTGGCATCATTGTCTGTTAGTTCTTATTCTTTCTACACCGTCATACGTTGAAACTTATTTTGCTCTGTTTCAGTGTGCAACGAGGTTTCCAGGACAGAACCTCGCGAGGCATGGAACTATCTGCGGAGCAAGATTCGTCGCCTCCAGGTACGTGCTACTGAATCCTTTTCGCGCTGCGTTCCTTAACGATACTAAAACCTGATGACAACATATCTATCTATCTATCTATCTATCTATCTATCTATCTATCTATCTATCTATCTATCTATCTATCTATCTATCTATCTATCTATCTATCTATCTATCTATCTATCTATCTATCTATCTATCTATCTATCTATCTATCTATCTATCTATCTATCTATCTATCTATCTATCTATCTAATATTATTAATTTTGGCGAAATGTTTGCAAAACTCCAGCCCCGTGTTCTAATTTTTTTTTAAATGTAACATCCATCTCGATTTTATGCTTAATTAGTTTATCGAAGAAATGTTTAACAAAGAAAATTCAAACTTCGCTTGTGCGTTTTGAGATATCCGTACCAGAACATGTACACAGCCGTCTGCAGCGCACAATGGCGTTGAATCGAAGCGGAAGTTCAAGCACTGCTGCTTTAGCAAATATTCCTTCCTGTAAATATGGCCGCTATTGGCTGGCTTTTGCAAAGGTGTGCATTGCAGTGTAGCTGCCTAGCGTAGTCACTGAACTCGGTGTTTGCATATGGCTTTGTGCAGCAACACTACTCGTTTCATATAAAAGCGTTCGGAAGTCATCAGTCTTTTCTACTTGCGTTCTCGCTTGTATTGCCTTTCCTTAGCACCGGGGGTCAGGAAGTATGAGCACTGTATGTGGTATCGAACTGGGACCCACCCGAAGACAGGAGCACTCAGGGGCGTACCGGGTACGCCTAAGGGCAACGTTCGCACCGGCTCTGCTGTTCAAACAACGAAACCATTTTGGCTCCAGGGTTACTCAGTTGTTACGCTTCTTTCTGCAGAAGAGGAGAGCCAACCCTTCGTGCATTTTTTGTTTGTTTGTTTGTTTGTGTGTTTGTGTTCACACTCCGTATTCTAGTTTACTCCGCGCTTTGCGGGGCGTATCTCCGCATTCGATATACACGTCGTTCGTTTCCCCCCGAAGCCTTTCTGCGCGGCTTTCCCGCAACGTGTGTGCTTTCCGAGCTTAATACAACACGGCGATCGACACGGCAGAGATGGGCAGAAGAATGTGGAGGATTTGAGGGATCAATAGTGGTCTAATAAGAGGTGTCTCTGGGGCAAAGGAGCCCTGTCGGCTCCCGAGACGTCGCCCCACTCGACCCTCTGTTTACCGTTAAGGCGAAAAAAACCTTGGATGTCTCAATCAGGGCTGGGCAAAGATACTTTGAAATTGTATCGCGATACGATACAAGATACTCGGGCAAGAAATATCGGAGATACAGATACAAGATACTTCCTGAACGAATGTATCCGATACGATACTTTCTAATTGTATCTTAAGATACTTCGATACATTTGTAAATTTGCTATTATAGATCTATATAATGACGCTGCAAATACCTGTGTACACAAGTGTTTGCTTGAAAATGTCTTAACTGCGACGAACTTGGTTTATTTCAATGAAATATCTGTTTGAATCCCGAAAGTTATGTTTTTCTTGCTTAATGTATATTAGTTTCATTCCGAAACAAGTTTTTGGCTTTTCTTTACGTGACACTTTTGTAATTGCAAGAACTTCAATCAGAAGCCTCCGCAAGATGACACAAATACCGTTGCAAAGTCTTACCTTGTCCGTAATCGTATTACCGTTTTCGTAGTACCGCATCACCCTACAGTTGTAGAGCAGCAACAACGCTGGTAGCGATATTTTTTTTGTTAAGGATCATCTGAAGAGGATAATTACCGGGTCAGCGCTCACAGTTCACTGAGGACATAAAACTGAAGCGATTATTCATATCCTGGTTATCAACTTGCGTGAAGTATAAAAGTGTTCTTTAGCAACATATTCACAACGTGCAATCTTTTAGCATTTCCTCTCCGAGAGAAGTTGTGCCGCTCAGAAGCTTCCCAGCACGTGGCAAGAACGTCGCAGGACGTTTTGCCACGTGCTGCCACGTGCTGCACCGTTGCAACTTCTAACCCTGCTTTGTAACACACACACACAAAAAATTACAGTGACCTAAAAAAGAAAGCGAATATACGTAAGTCAAATAGCAAGGCCTTTCCACATTAAAAAATTACACTGAATAAGCATACAGCAAGAGAGCACTTGCGCTAACAATCAAGCTATCAGTAAAAACAAAAAAAAAACCTTCTTGCATAATTCAGCACGAAGAACAAAGATACAGTACGCCAAAATATCATATGTTACGTAAACGCTTATTCTATTGCATACAGCATTGACACCGATGGTGCCACGGTAGTTAGAATATAATTTGAATATAAGTCAATTTCATAGTGTGCAACTCAAGCTTACATCGACGAGATCTGTCAAATCTCTGCGTGAAAGCAGCGAGACGCAAGCAACCCCATTATTGCATTTTTGAGACTTTGCAACGAAGCACCACGCAAGACAAACTTCGATAACGACACTATACACGCATCCGAATTTCAGCAAAAGACATCGCATGCATTGGAGTACGCAGCTCGGTACCGTGGCTACAAACAAGGTTCATGGCACCGACACAGCTAAAAAAGAAAGAAAACATCGAGAAAAAAAGGTCGCCTGCACATAGACGTTACTTCACGCGCTTGTTTTTGTCGAAATGGCTCGAGCGCCATTACGTGACTCTGCTCCACCGATAGAGACGCGTATAGACCTCATTTCATATGCTCACTGCAGCACTCTGGCGGAAAGACAAAGGAATATCACTGTCGTTAAATGTATTTAAGTGGCTTAGTGGCGGCAGTATCAGGTTGAGAAGCAGAGTTCAGCTGACGTTTGTTGTTTCGCAGGGTGGCGTTTCAATAGCAGTATCTTGTATCTTAAGATACACGATACAAAATTGATTGTATCGGAAATACAGATACAGATACTCGTTTTGCGAGACGTATCGCGATACAGATACAAGATACCCAAAGAGTATCTAAGATAGTATCTAAGATACATGTATCTTCGATACTGCCCAGCCCTGGTCTCAATAAACGCGAAAACTGACCAAATCATCATCATCATGTGATTACGTTACCCTGTGACGTTTGCATGAACTAGCAGATAGATAGCCAAAATGTCATTATGACGTCATGGTAACATCATCACGGCATAACACATCGTGCTGTCCCATGTTGATCTCATCACATGACGTCATTTTTTCGGTCAGGGTGGGCCAATCACGGAGGCACTGCAAAACGACGTAAGGTGCAGAAATGTTCCTATTCCTCCAATTCAACAATCTGTGCTAAACCCCGTTGGGCGTGGAAGGCTTTCGGACGGGATCAACACAGTCGACTGAGAAGAAGTAGATGGTCTTCGCCTTCTAGTCATTCTAGACAAATGCGTAAGGACGAAATGCATGAGGACGTTTGACGAAATACAGGCGCAGTTTGATGAGGGCGTATCGGAGGAACTAGAAAGACACGGAGAGAGATACGTGTCGTTTAGCCAGTTAATAGACGAACTGGCTACTCAGTGGATCGTATTGGAAACATCTGTTTTGCAAATGCTTTAAACTATCGTGTACTTAGGCCGGCATTAAATTACCTCAATTGTTGCGTTATATTTCCGAGGTTCCTTTTAGTTTGATACAGTCTTGTCTGAAACATAAAAAAGCAGATCTTTTAAAATTTAAGGTCAATTAAAGCAGCTACTATACATTTGCTGTGGTCCCGAACTAAGTAATGTGCGCCAAAATGCGAGTCACGAAATTTATTCTATTAACTCTTTGGTTTGAACTGTAGTTGTACGTTGTACCTTCTACGCTGTTTATATGTCGATAGTCAAGCTATAAAACCAGGTTCGTTTGGTATAATGACGATTCATGATACATTTAGGTTTTTACAGAACTTTCTCGCGTTTATGTCACAACTTATCCAAATATGGCGACCAGAACTGCTTTCAATGAACTCTCCAGAATTGGCACACTGGTTCCCTCGGAGCAGTGCAAGCTTTCGTAGGAGCGTCTCCAAGCAGTTCGCAGTGCTCCTGATCACACAATGAGAAGAATACCTGACAGCGATCACACCTTTGTGTAAACTATCAATGTTTAACATTAGAACGCGGAAGACTGGGCCGCAATAAAATTTATCAACGGCATATCTGCACACAACGAAAGATTCAAGAAACTCGTATGTGATGCGCTGATGCAACAGCAGAACAGAAAACAAGGTGGTGTGGCTCAGACACAGAAATACGTTAATTTCTTTTCAAATACTTTTTTTTTTTACTGAAACGTAGACCTGGGCACGAAACGACGCAATTTCCGTAATGGAGTTTCGCAGGCTGTACTCTTGAGACCTGCCACAAAAGCGACCCGGTATGAAAGTCAACTTTCATAAATGTTTTATTTGACTTTGCTCTAAGCGGTAGAGATAAAGCGGACAGACTTTTTATGGCCGCCTTGGGATTTGCGCTACTTGGACGAAAGTTTAAAAGCACGAGTAGTTTCAACCTCTCCTTCCCCGATACAGTACGCCGAACGACGCCTATTTTAGTGAAAAGCCGAGGAATCTCTCGCACAATTTTCACAGAGTGTAAGAAAAATCCGAATTTGCCACTTCTAACATCTGCTCTTTAAAGCAGAGGTAGGTTATGCCACCCAACTCCCGCCTTTCGGATAAGATTGCGCCTGTGAAAAGGGCGGCCCGCAGTCAAGACGGCTCATGGATTTCCGTGAAAAGGTTACTACTACTGTAAAATTATGTTGCTCTCATGAAGAATTTTTTAGGGGCGAAGCTCCTTAGGGTGTGGGTCTGTCCCTCCTCTGTAGTAGTAGTAGTAGTAGTAGTAGTAGTAGTAGTAGTAGTAGTAGTAGTAGTAGTAGTAGTAGTAGTAGTAGTAGGTAGGTAGGTAGGTAGGTAGGTAGCCACGTGTAGTGGAATGTACCCACTCCACGTGATAAAGATGACGAGGACGCAGTATAGTGGAATGTACCCACTACACGTGATAACGATGAAGTATAAGCGCGTTCCAGTATAGTGGAATGTACCCACTACACGTGATAAAGATGACGATGACGCAGTATAGTGGAATGTACCCACTACACGTGATAACGATGACTATGACGCTGATGTCCATGAAGTATAAGCGCGTTCCAGACCACACATTCTCTTTCTGCCATGGATGAAAACGATCGAGCTTTGCCCACTCATCATCATTCACTTCGTAGATATGGCGTGATTTTTTTTATCTATAAACCGGTATGACTCTATCATCCTGATCCATATTATTGGCACGTGCTGCTTTCAGGAAGCTGTCTCAGAACTGAGTTTGTGTCCGAAACCGCCTGTGTAGATTAAGAATTAAATGGCCTGCTGTTAGTTAATATGTTCCCGTTCTTCTTGGCGCGCTATCTTCGTTGGAACTTCATAAATACAGGCCCAAATATATCGTGTGAAACTTTGGCGGCCACCAGATAATTTTATGGTGCATTAGGGTGGCTGTTTCAGAGCGCCTAGGAGGCTCTCAAGAATGGATGTAAAAGAGCAACCTATCAATACCACTACAATAAGCGAGTCAATTCGAAATCAGGAAGATTGGTTTCTGACTTGCGTGCCAGCTTGCTCTTGTTGAGAGCTTCAAAGCCGTTGAGTTCACCCCTGTAAAACGCGGTCAGAGTGCTCTCAAACTACTACCCTAATATGTCATTGGTTGTCGGAGTTCATTGGCGCATGTGATAGCGTTATGGCCCAAAATCGCTTTCATCTTCGAAAGAAGGCACACAGGCGAGGAAAAGACAAACCTTGCCGGTCGAACTGCTTGTCCGAAGTTATTTCTCGGTACACGTGCTGCACGTCGTTGCAAGCCTTGTTGACCATGGCGGCGCCGTCCGCCATCCGGTCGGCCAGCATGCCCGGCGGAGGCGTCTGAGGCGACGTCGCATTCGACTTGTCCCGGACCTCGGAGTCGTCCGGTTGTGAACCTTTCCCCAAGTTGCAGCCCATCGCGTAGCGCACTTCCCTAATCACTGACTACTTAACTTCACTAGCACCTTGGACAACGGCGACCTAGTTCCGAGGACTTCGACTTCTCCAAGAGCAGCCTTTCTTCTTCACGCGTACCGCGCGACGAATCCAGAGCAGAGGCAACTTCCAGGTGCGGCTTCGCGTAATCCACCGGACGGCTGTTGCTCTACACGGTACCGTAGAACTCTTCTTCGCCTAGATGCAACGTCGTTGTTGCAAGGGCGACCCTGGTACTCCTACATGCATGGTTTCACCACAACACACCTACTCTTTCGGTCACCGATGCTGGGCAGAGAAGCAGACCTTCGCACACGCACCGGCGTTCACTCACTAGCGCGGGTCACAAGCACCAGCACAGCACCGACACCGCTGCTCGACTGTGACAAGACACCAGGAGGACACCCGTTCGTAGCCACGTGCTCCTTCCTTTGAGGCCCGCGCCCGTTCGCACGCCACCAGGGAGCGCCGCCGGCTTCGGCCGTAAGGAACTGGGTCCTCCTGTGCGCCCGATGATTCGGGCCTCCTTTCTCTCTCTCTCCCTTTTCTCCCTTCGCGAACCCCCCCTCTCTCTCTTCCAGGAGCGCACGCATTCCTGTTCCCTCATTTCGCTCCCGCTTCTTCCTTCTCCTCCTTTTTTTTTATGGCTGCTGAAATTTCCGTTGCCTTCATTACTTCCACGAACCATCTACTTCGTTTCCTTTTCTGTCACTCCTTTTTCTTTCTTGTTGCTCATTCAAAGGGGAGCTGCTTTCCACTACCCCTTTTGTTTCGTTATTTGGTTCCCCAAAAGAGGAGGACGCGGGCTCGTATTCCTCTCCTTCGCTCCCGGTTTTTTCCCCCCCCCGCGAGTTGGCGCGCATGCGCCCCGGGCTTGACAGGGAAGAGGCCCTCCACAATGCATTGAGAGAAGAGAACACCCACAGAGAGAAAAAAAACCAGCGGCGGTGGGAACTGTAGAGCGCCTCCGGAGGAGAGGGAGAGTGGGAGAGAGTGGAGCGCGGTGAGAGGAGGGCGTGGTCACGTGACCCTCCGCGCAACAGCGCCTTTTTCGCGGGAGGCGCCGCCTGGGCCAAGTCAGGCCATGGCGGCCGGCCGTCGTGACGCCAAGCGCGCCGGCCGGCGACGCCGAGGCGGTTACGCCAGGGAACTCGCCGTCGGTCCGCTGCGCGCCTTCCGGCGGCCACCGCCACTCGTCACGTCTGGGCCAAATGGCTAGCGCCAGCGGCTTGTTTGAAAAGTTTCGAAACGCGGGACGCTTTCTTGCGTCAGCGGCTCGTGAAGGAAAATTCCGACTCTACGCGCGTGATGAACAGCTTCGCAGTCGCACCCCGCCGGCCTTTAATTTCTTTATTTTTTTCCCTTTCTTTCCGTTATTCTTTCTTTTGATTGGCCCGTCTTTTTCTCTTGCCTTTATGTTAGTTATTCTTTCGTTCTAAGCATGATCCCCTTTCTTCCCTTCTTTCTTCATTTTCATAATTTTACTTTCTCAATTATCTATCTATATTTCATTTTCATTCTACAGGATCCATCTAGCTAGATACATATTTCTGCATAGTTTACCACGCTTTCAGGCTGCGTTTTTTTGGGGGGTTTTTTTTTTCATATCACTGGTGCCTAACACATATTTATAAACTCCGTCAACAGTTGCGAACTGCTTGGGTGCTATATCGAACTTCGATAAAAAGTGAGGCAATGCAGTGGCCTAAACATGTGGGAAAGCCATTTTCACTTTCGCTCCGAGCTGATTTCCAATAACACGCATCCATTAAGATAAACACCCGAAGCGCTAAAGATGCAAGAAAGCGTGGACTCATTTGTCCGCTAGGTTTTATTTTGTCCCATTTCGCTCCATGTTGATTTACCACTCGTTGTGCAAGAGCGAAGGTTCGCGGCGTAACAGCGTAAAATGTATAAATTTATTCGTTGTTTGTCCTTCTCTGAGAGTTTGGCGATACCGAAGTAACTAAATAAATAGGACTGCAGGAAATGCACGACTTGCTGCCACCAACAATTTTTCGCATAGATTACCCTCCAATCGAGGCTGTGTCGTGTGCGCACGCACAATCACTCAACCCCTCTTTATCACTCCTAGCGCGCGCACACACACGCACATACACGCACGCACCCACGCGCAATCCTTGCCTCCCATCACCACACACAAAGCTATAATCACAAGTTTGTTTGTTTGTTTGTTTGTTTGTTTGTTTGTTTGTTTGTTTGTTTGTTTGTTTGTTTGTTTGTTTGTTTGTTTGTTTGTCTGTCTGTTTGTTTGTTTGTTTGTTTGTTTGTTTGTTTGTTTGTTTGTTTGTTTGTTTGTTTGCTTGTTTGTTTGTTTGTTTGTTTGTTTTTGTGAGGGTAAGAGGAGGGGGCTGTACCTAGAAAGCAACAAAGTCCGCCCGTCCCTGTTATTCGTGAGCTGGCAACAGTGACGTGAAATTGCGAAAGAGACAAACGACGTCTGGCCACTTTCTTCCTCGTGAAGGCAAAAGAGAAGGATGGAAGCGCCAGATTGCGTGATTTCTAAAGCGAAGTTCCTCTTTCGTGTCGTCACATCCCGCTTCGCCCGGCATGATTCATACACGTCCGGTGAGATCACGGGCTTGTCGAGCGTCTAGACTGGAGCGTGTTCGACTCGTTTAAAAAAAAAAAATGAAGCGGCGCGCCACTCGATCGACACGCGAGGCAAGTTCTTGTCGGGACAATAGCAACGCCAACCAGACGCTTGTACACGAATCTCGGAAGCAAAAGAAAGGAAGAAAGGGTGGGTGAGTGCGAGCGAGCGGTCGCCTACACTCCACTTTCCGAGACCGCCCGATTTGGACGGACGAATCTGGTCGGCGCATGGGTCACGCTGAGGCGGTTCGCCAGAAATACAAAGAAAAAAAATAATAATAAGGTACAACTTCGTCGTTCTAGCGGAGCACGTTCATCGCACTAACGACACCAGTGGTCAAAAAAAGGGCGTTGGCGGTCTAGGGAACCGTGCATTCGGCGCAAGGTCGCGCAGCCCATACACCCTGCATTCGCTGTATACTGTTGCTTTTGCTAGCGTATCCCGAGAGAAAACAAATGTAGGAAGAAAACATACAGTAACGAACACCCTACTCACCCACTCGGAGTGGCTGCTCATTATTTATCTACAATGTAAGAGGCGCTTAAGGCGATCGATGCAACTCAAGTTGCTCGGAGCAACACGAACTCGTGTCACTTACTCCTGTTTCTTGTTGTAACTGTTCTATATTCTACTCGGTTACCCCCCTCTTTTGTTTTAAGATGGCGTTTTTTGAGATATTGGCTCTTTCTGTATTTCGAGAAACTCATTAACAGGGCTACCACGTGGCTGTTATTTCAGCTATTTGAAAACCGAAGTACCTGCAGGAGAGCTTTAACAAGCCCCTGTTCAAATTCTGGGGAAAAAAAATGGCATTCTCTGCGTAGAAATATTTCGGCCCTAGCCCGAGAATTTTTTGAAAGGTGATTTGAAAGCTGTGTAGCGGTTGACCTGTTACGAATCGGGCACCGGACGTCTACGTATAAAACGCGAACGAGAGTGCGCCCAAGGTACAATGCCGCTTAGAAGTAATTTTTCTGGCAACGCTTTTTGGGGGGCTCTATTAAGGTCTAACCTCTTCTACAATATGCTATTCGGGTTGTTGTGTTCGGTTGATATAGAATGTGGGCTGATATTTTGTGAAGTACGTTAGATAATGTATGCTGCTGAAGCGAGTATATGCGTAGCGTACGTTAGCTGTTCATGGACAAGCTCCTTTTTTTATATGTTTACTGATACGGAAAGTGACAGCTAATTCCTACTTGAACGTGATGTCTATTTCTCGGTTCCGTTTGTTCTCATTCACTGTCTTCTCGGGCTCCGTACAAATAATTTACTGCCAATGTCTTTTTCCTGTAAAGTGCGCTTCTTCTGGCGTTACGTCAAAGTAAAGGGAAGCCTACTCTTCAAAGATGATTGCGTTTGGAACATCGGGAAGTCCACTAAAAGGACGAGAAAAGCCTTTTCAAACCTTTTCACGGTGCAAGCGCTGCTTCGCGAAAAAAATGTACATATACTTTTTTTTTTTCTTTTTTCTTAAGCTTGCGGGCTTTCATGGATTTGTCGCAGTGACGTATACATTCAAACCATAAAGAACCACAGCAGCAGCTTTCGAGTGACGTCTTGGCCAGTGTACAACGCTTCGTGTTGGGCGCTGTTATTGACAGATAAATGATAACCAATCTTAACTTGAATTTTGAATAATAATGCTGGAGAAAAATGAAACTAAACGATTTTCTCGTCCAGTTTTCTCACTCGTCTTTTTATGCAACGACGTTTGCGGACACTTCCTCGGCTGCCACTCTCCCCCCCCCCTTTTTTTTTCATACTTTCGCCCACTTCTTTTCTACTTCTCTTTATGGCACAACAATGAATAAATGTATTTAGGAAAGAGAACTCCTTTAAAATTATCCTTTTCGAAAGACCGCTCAATCTGAACTTGAAATAAGTCTTAAATGTTTCTCTTCACTCGTCATACTCACAACGCTACTATCAGCCGTTCAAAAGAAAGCAATTTTAATAATAATAATAATAATAATAATAATAATAATAATAATAATAATAATAATAATAATAATAATAATAATAATAGTAATAATAATAATAATAATAATAATAATAATAATATGTAGAGTTTAACGTCCCAAAACCACGATATGATTATGAGAGACGCCGTAGTAGAGGACTCCGGAAATTTTGACCATCTGGTGTTCTTTAGCGTGCACTGACATCGCACAGTACACGGGGCCTCTACCATTTCGCCTCCATAAAGAAAGCAATTTTCAGCAGTTCTTCAGTGGCTAGTTCTCCCGTGATAACCTCTACACTGCCCGCACTACAGTACCCAGAGACAACAGCTTTCAGCAACGTTTGCACGCCTCGATGACCAGCCACTTTCCGAACAATCAGTTTTGGAGTGCCGGAACGTTCGAGCTTCCAACCAGAAAGCGACGAAGGCGTTGCTGAAGTGTCTGTGGTCAACCCGCCTCGCTAAACGACTATTACACTCCTGTGCTAGTGTGTGTGTGTGTGTGTGTGCGCGCGTGTGCGTGTGCGTGTGTGTGTGCGCGTGTGCGTGTGTGTGTGTGTGTGTGTGTGTGTGTGTGTGTGTGTGTGTGTGTGTGTGTGCGTGTGTGTGTGTGTGTGTGTGTGTGTGTGTGTGTGTGTGTGTGTGTGTGTGTGTGTGTGTGTGTGTGCGTGTTTTCTTTTCCTCTTTTAAATAGTTTTCTTTTGACCTTTTCTGCCTTTTTAGATGTGAAGCATCTTATGGCGAAGCTTAATCCGGTGGTGGTGGTGGTGGTGGTGGTGGTGTGCCGCGTGCCCACCCTTACTGCGCATGCGCCAACAGTTAAAGAAAAAATAAAAATAAAAAACCTCCTCTCCCCCTCTCTCTCCTCTAGGCATCCCTCCCCACGGCAACCACACCCTCACTGCGCATGCGCCTCCCTTCCTCTCTCCCCTCTTACACTCCCCCCCTCTCGCCATCCCTGCCCGCGGCGTCTAACTCCCCCCTGCGCATGCGCGTCCCCCCCCTCTCTCTCCTCTCCTACGCTCCGCCCTCTCTCCTCTACGCATCCCTGCCCACGGCGTTCACACTCCCCACTGCGCATGTGTGTCACCCCCTCTCTCTCCTCTCCTCCGCTTCCCCCTCTCTCGCCTCGCTGCGCCGACGCAGGCAGCGTCTCCTAGCGAGTTTCTTGGTTGAAAAAACCGACTGCTCGCGCTGCACAACCGTTCACTGGCCATCCCGTATATATGGCAATGGATCTTGACCTCCAAGGTGGTGCCGGTGGAAGATTTCTCCTGTGCGTTGTTGAACAATAAAAATTCGCAGCGTGCGCGTTAACTAAAAGCGGAGTGCGGGTCTCTGTGTCCAGTCGGAGTCTTCTGTCTCTCATTGCCCATTAGCAGCGATTGGCATGTTCCAGTAGGAAACACTGCTCCATCACTGCCTGCTTTGCGCCTCCCCAGTTTACTCTCCTGCGCAACGCTGCGATGAGCGCCAGCGTCAACGCCGCCGCCAGTGTAAGCGTTAGCGCCCGCTGCTTCACATCTACACATGGTTCCCTTTAGCGGGAGATGGTGTAATTTTTTTTTACCCTCCTCACCTTTCTATCCCCCCCCTTACCCCTTCCCCAGTGCAGGGTAGCAAAGCGGAAAATTTTCTTCTGGTTAACCTCCCTGCCTTTCACTTAACCCCCCTCTCTCTCTCTCTAGAAACTCTGACTCTTCTTTAACACATGTGAGAGCCACATGTGTAGCACTTATTTTAGAGTGGAGGAGGAGGAGGAGAGCTTGAAGAGAGGAAAAGGCGCAACTTCTGCAGCCCTGGTGGCACGTTGACTTCACGTCTTCCCAAAAAAGAGTCATTGCACGACTCTGCTCAGGATAATCAATGTGCCTCTCTAAACAGATTGCTACACATGTGTCTCTCTCATTTATAAAAAGAGAGTCAAAGGACACCCCCTTTTTTTTTAGAGTATAGTTTAAGGTGCAGCGCTACTTAGCACAACGGTGCGTGCTCAATTTTCGATCATGTTGGCCGCATTTCGACGGCGGCAACATGCCAAAGCACCCGTGCAGTTAGATTTAGGTGCGCGTTAAAGAATCGCAAGTGCCGCAGTACGGCGTGCCTCATGATCGTGTCATGGTTTTGGCACATAAAAGCTGTGAAGTTATTATTACTGTAGCGACTTTGTTCTTAGCCTACTAGTGTAAGTAGAAAACACAAAGAAAAGAAAAATGAAAGGAAAAAAACATAAAGGAAGCGCAGATGAATATGACTGCACACAGTGAATTATGTTTGTGTTCAATGGGCCTTTTCCTAGTCCGAACAGCACCTCCAGTGGAGATAACTGAAATCAAAACTGGTGGCCCTTGGACTCCGAAGTTGTCCGCCGCATGCCGGTAGGCAATCTGCGAGGCCTGTATTCGCGCCTCTTTTGGGGGGGGAAACATTTGCATGTTTGCGACACCAGATGTCGCTTGGTCCGCACCTGTAGTCGTGTTTTGGCCACCAACAATCATGGCGCGTGCCTCCTCGACGCCGGCGCGCATGCGCATATTACCCACCCGGAAAAGGCCCATTTGTTTACGCGCTAAAATGTCCTGCTCAAAGAACGTCAGAACAGAGGTGTGGTTGTCACACATCCAAAGAGCGTTAAGAAAGGCACTTGGTCCATATTAAGAGGCCTGCAATTCAAGTCGTTTTGTCGAAACTTGATGTCCTCAAACGCAACAACAATAGCACGTTTTCACAACTGAATAACGAATAAACACAAAAACGAACACAACGCAGCTGATGCAAGTCCTTCATAATGACCACTGAAATTCGAGTAATAGCGCTGAAATACGGCGCACTGCTGTCCCCGAGCTAGGCCGATCAGGATCAAATTCTTCAATATTGATCAGCTTCTTTCTGCAGCTGCGACGAGAAGCGGATCACGACCGCGAAATTCAATCCTGATCAAGGCGTGATCGCGATCAAAAGTGGCCGTGTTAGCGATGCTAATATAACCGATGTTAATATATTCTCGGCAGAAAAAGCACTCGCGTGCTTCCTTCTAACAGGCTTCGTGAAAGCGTCGTGAGTAATGAGCTGTAGAAGCGTCGAGACGCGGGCTAGCTGTTATACGTTAATTGTTAAGGCTCGTTCACACCTACGAATAGCACTGGTCGCGCGACCAAGTTAGTCGCAAGGCGACTGATCGCAAATGGCCGCTTCGGTCGCAATGCGACTACTTTGTCTCAGTCGCTCGCTGCTCGATTGTTCAGTCGTGCAACTGCCGTCGCAAATCTTTGAACCAATCATATGCTCAGGAACAAGACGTCAGGTTGTTTCGCGGGGCAATAGCAGTGCGAGCACACGTGTATTCTGTGTGTCGACGAGCGTAAATTGCATCTACGTGCGAACGCCGGCCGCGTAGAGTCGTTTTAAGGCGAAAGCCTTGGATGGCTCATCAAACGGAAAATTTGGTCGTCGGCGGCGACCGTCCCGCGGCGTCGGGGACGAACGATGCAAAAAATCATCGTCACGTGATGTCGTCACCATATGACGTCACCACAACGTCTCAGATCGCAAAATTTTGTGACGTCATCATATCCTCACAAATTCTGGCGTGATGTGATGTGACGTAACGCCATACGATGCCGTTGTAGCGCCCTCCTTTGGGCGGCGAACAGGATGGATGGATGGATGGATGCTATGAGCGTCCCCTTTATAACGGGCCGGTGGCATGTCTGCCACCAGGCTCGAAAAAAATAGGAAAAGAAAACTTTCTTTTTATGTTGGCCTAATGCCTTACCTACATTGATTAAATGTATGTTATTATACTAAAGAAAAACATAAATTCACGGTCCATCTCTCTGCCTCTTAAGGCAGAATGACCTTATTTTTCCCCATTATTTATTTTTGTCCTTTATCTCTACTTCTCTGCCACCAATACTCTAACCGTCTCTTACTTATTTCTATCGCGGACGTGTTCAGCTTTCCATTGTTGTCCCTAAAACCCAAGGCTTCATGTAGACTCGTGCCCACACGTATACCTGGGTGGATATCGCCACATTCAATCAGTACATGTTCCATCGTTTCCTTAGTTCCCCCCACAGCATGTACATTGTTCTTCTTCGTTACAGAATCTCGCTTTATAAGCTACGCGTTCTAAGGCAACCCGACCTTGCTTCAAACAGTAAAGCGCTTCCCCTTGAATTATCATAAAACCTCTCCCTCCTTATTTCGTTTTTTCCCACTTTCGGTAGTTACTGAGAGCCGGCTTCTTTTCCATCGCTGTCATCCAATAAGTCCTCTCCGCCTCTGACTTTTCGCTTAATGCTCCTTGTTGCCATGTCGCCCACACTGCTAGCCGTATATTTACTGGTGAGCCTCCTTAGTTGTTTTTCTCCACTGCGTGTCAACGCTTTTTCTATACAAATACCTGAAAACCTTCTCTGCCCATCTACTCTCCTTCATTTTCCTCAGCCTCTCTTCAAATCTAATTTTGCTCTGAGCTTCCCTCACTTCAAAGCCTGTCCATCCCATATCACCCTTTACAGCCTCATTTGTCGTCTTCCCGTGAGCGCCCAATGCGGGGCGTCCCACAGTCCTTTGATTTACATCCATTCCTGATTGCACCACTGACTTCATGCACACCACTGAGTTCCCAAATGTAAGCCCCGGAACCATCACACCTTTCCACAGCCCTCGAAGCACCTCGTACCTATTGTATCCCCATAACGCTCTGTGTTTCATAATTGCAGCATTCCTCTTTCCCTTTGCTACCGATGCTTTCTCTTGTACCTCCATATATCTATCCCCCCTCATTTACCCATACTCCGAGGTACTTGTACTCGCTTACCGTCGGTATTTCTTGGCCCTGTATTAAGACCGCATGGTCTTCGTGATCATTGAATACCATCAATCCACATTTTGTTGCACTAAATCCTAGTCCTAGAGCCTCGCCTTCCCTTCCGCATAAATCTGCCAGCCGCTGTATATCATCTTGACTGTCCGCAAATAAGACAATATCGTCAGCATAAAATAGACCTGGAAGCTTCTGCTCAACCATCGCGCCGGCCTGTTTGTGTGACAGATTAAATCCAACGTTGCTGCCTTCTAGCGCGTTTTCCACCCTCAACATGTACAGCATGAATAACAGCGGGGACAAAGGACGTCGCTGTCTCAACACAAACCGGCGAGCGTGCGACCTCAAGCGAAGAAAATGAAGACGGCGCTCGGCAGTGGCACGTGATAAGCACGCGAAGCCACGCCTCGTGTTCCCGCCATCCCTTATACATCGACTGAGAGAAAAAAAGATGGCTTTCACCTTCGAGTCGTCTTAATTGAGTGCACAAGGAACCCTGTGAGTTCTTGTTTTCTTTTAGATGCGAAGCAGCTATTTGACTAGGCTGTGTAACGCTGTCCCTCCGTGCGTACGGACGAACGCGCCGCAACGCGCTCCCCTCGCCGCAGATGTAGCGGTGCCAAGTAGGTCACGCCGCAGCTGCGCGTTGACGTCACGCTCCCCTCGCAGTGCGCGCTGACGTCACTCTCTCCCTCGCCTGCCGCGCGCTCGCCGGAGCGCCCGCAGCTGCCGCCTGACGCGCAACGACAAGACCTACGCCAGCCATCGCTTCAAACGAATCTTCCAGCGCTCACCGCAGCACCCGCGTTAGCGCCGTTCAACCCGTGACGCCACCCGTGCGCAACGCTGTTGCTTCGCATCCCATCAGGGTTCCCTTTGGGAAGATGGTGTAAATTTTTTTTCTTTTTTGACCTCCAATCGCAAACGCTCGTGCGACCGGTGCTTCTCACAGGTGTGAACGAGCCTTTACAGCGCAAGAAACACACAAACACAAATAAAAAAAAGGATGCCGCAAGACAAGACTATCTTGTAGCTTATCTCTTTTTGTCCTGTACTTTTTTTTTCTGCTTTGTAAAAAGGAACGCCGTGAGTACTCGGGGTTGCTTCGAGCGTGGCGTCGATGGGTCAAGTGCTCTCTCGCGCCACCGCAGCCGTCATCACGTGCGTCGTCGTCCTTTCGTCGTTCATCTTCGGGCGCACGCCGACGGAGCGCTTAACGACGACGAGGCCGCGAACACGTGGAAGGGAGGTTCGACGACCACACGAGTCCATACCGTGTGGGCGTGACGAGCGCCGCCGCTTTCGAAGCCAGCCTGCGAGTCGTATCATCGATCAAGTGGCCCTCTCATATAGATCGCGGATGCTGGTCGCGTCTTCAAGCATGCCTGATTAACTCTAGCTTTTTTCTTCATTTCATTGGCTGTTAATTTCTAGACTTTTACCTGGAGAATTAATGAACGCGCGCTTTTTAAGGAGAACAACTTTATAAAATGCTGAACGCTTGTCATTAGGCCGACTTTTTTTTTTCTCAGAAGAAGACATATTTTTCGATCGATAATTAGGAGAAAAAACAACATGTATTGCTTTAAAATACAACATAAGTTCATCAATAAATAATACTGATTTCCGAGCTAAAATTGAAGAAAACAAACATCTCGCGATTTGAACTTGGAAATTAGAATTACTAGATCGTTCGCCACGGTGGATCAGTGCTCGGCAGCTGACCCAAAGGTCGCGGGTTCGATCCCGGCCACGGCGGTCGCATTCCGGTGGAGGCGAAATGGCAGAGGCCGTCAGTCCACGTTGAAGAAGACCAGATAATCGAAATTTTGGGAGCCCCCAAATACGGAGTTTCTCATAATCATATCGTGGTCTAGGAACGTAAAACCACAGATATTATAGAATTACTAGATAAAGCTATAGTCAAAACGAAAGGTAAAGGATAACGGTAATGGTATCCGAGTTTGTCTGAAGCTTGCGGTCTGAAACCTATCATATCTGAAACCTACCAATGCTATCACTAACTAAAGTTGCTTGCTGCCTCAATATAGGCAAGTACTGGCTTACTTTGGGTATCCGCTCTTACTTACTCTCGCAGTAGCACCAAGTAATGATAGCTAACTATTATACGAGTAGTGCAGACTCTCGTGGCCTGTCCGTACTGTTTTATAACATTACTATAAGAGCGGGCAGCCAAAATTGTTCGACATCATCTGCCTCTCTCCAATGAATATTTCGAACACTGCTACAGTTCCCTTTAGGAAAATTTGTCGCAATCCGCGGGTCACTTTATCTTCAGTCGGCGCTCGTCGAAAACAGTTGCAAAGTAATTGAAAACGTGCGCGTTCATCGAGAGAGAGTGTGTGTGCGTGCGCGTGTGCGTGCATGCATGCACGTGCGTGCATGCGCGTGCGCCATCGGTACTTCCAACATTCAAATTTTAATTATTTGATTTGCCTCTCGTTAACTCATTCCACATATTTTTATTAACCTGTTTTTGTTCTTGCTTGTCGCCAAGCATGATCACGAACTTATTGATATTAAATATTAAAGACAAATTGTAACCCCTTCTTGCGAATAAGAATTTTGTCAAATTTGGTTCAAAACTTAACATTAACATGGCATGCGTCGGAGTGATACGTTGAAGGTTGTTAATTTTTACTTCCCGGGCTTGCTTAACGTGCACCTAACCCTAAAGACGCGGCATGTTTCTTCTTCTTTTTTTTTTTTTTTTTTAGAGTCTTGTTTTGCATAAAGAAGGCGCTAGTTCTGCAGTTATAAAACGAGCACAACTCAGACTCAAACTCAAATTTATGCATAAAACGAGCAGTCTAGTTTTGTTCTTGTTTTGTTTTCTCTCAGTTTTTTTTTCTTTTTTTTTACCGCGAAAGTGGTCTTTCTTGCCGTCTCCCGTTGATTTCCGTATCGCCGAAGCTACGTCATCACTCGCCATGGCACAACACGGTCCGGTCTTCTTGCAGCGGGAACCCGTCCGCATCCGCTTGAAGTTCTCACGACAGTCGCTCCCCATTGGCTATCTCAAATGACACAACAGGCCCTGTATCAATGCTAGTAGCCGTGCGCAGCGAAGCGGAGCGGCGCGGCTCGTCGGTGAGCCTGGCCTAGCCCAGAATAACGGTGCTGGCCAAAAATAGTGACCCGCCGACGGTGGCTCAATATTTGGCTAGCATCACTACAGTATATCACACACATAAAGCGTTTAAGACAGATTTACTAGCGCAAAAATACAGAACACACACACACACACACATGCACACGCACACACGCGCGCACACACACACACACACACACACACACACACACACACACACACACACACACACACACACACACACACACACACACACACTGCGCTGAACTCACAGCTGATTTATTACTTTGAACGCAAGGCCTTCTTATGGTGCGCATCGAAGCAACGGAAAGATCACTTGATGAAATGAAGCGATGAAAAAACCTCGTAACGACTGGCTGCCGAAAAAGACAGTCAGACAAATCTGTCTTAAACATGAACCAACTCGCCCAAGCAGCAGCTTTAACATGAAGCGTGTCAACGCAGTACACCACACAGGTAAGAAGTCGGCGATTATGTTTGGCCTACTACCACTGCAGGTCCGCCGGTCACGGGCTTTGTTCGCGACGACGAAGGCATTCAGATCACTCAGCCCAACTATACATGCCGTCAAGCGTACCGCTCCCTCAGACGACCAGTGTTCTTTCTCTTATTCAGGCGAAAGCCTCAGATGCCTCATCAACCTCGAATATTTAGCGTCGGCGTCCCGCGTCGGCGGCGTCAACACGAATGATACGAAAAATTTGTCACCACGCGATGACCCCACCGCGCATGACGTCACTGATCGCCGAAATTTGTTAGTCATCATGACGTCAATGTGACGTCCATCCTCACGAAGTCACACAACGTGACGTCACGTTATGACGTTATCACGTGACAGTCGCTCGGTCGAAGGTGGGCCGATCACGGAGGCAGTGTATTTACCAGCGGAGGTGCAGAAAGCTTGCAATGCCTCTGATCCTGGAGGCAATGCGAAACCACGTTAGGTGCAGAAAGCTTTCAGGGGGGGGGGGGAGAGGGTCAATGCATCCATTGAGAAGAAAAAGAAGAAGATGGCTATCGGCCTTCGAATCGTCTAGGCCAGGAGTCGGCAACCTGCGGCCCGCGAGACAGTTTTACGCGGCCCCACACACGATATCAGAACGCCGCCCTCCCTCCCCTTGTCACTATACCTATCTGAAGGCCGACATGGCAGTTGTGACCTCAAATGGCGTTTTCGCTTGCAACCTGTGTTTGTAAGTTGCAACTTTTACACGGACGGCTCGACAACTGTTGGAGGATCTGCAGGAGCTGTGATCTTCCCAGCAAAGGCCGAAAGCATCCAGTTTCGAACGTCACACAAGACGACATCGACAGCCGCGGAACTCGCGGCACTCCGCAGCGCACTCCGCAGGATCGACCGAGAAGTACCACTAAAGTGGACTATTTTTACCGATTCGAAACCAGCTCTGCAGTGTCTTCGAACTGCTCTACGTCGTGGGCCTCAAGACCAATTGGTGCTAGAAATACGACAACTGTACCATCAGCTAATAGACAAGGGGCACGATGTAACTTTTCAAGTGGTTACCAGGTCACTGCGGCATCACTGGTAACGAGCATGCCGACAACGCAGCTAAGAATGCTCATGAAAAATGGCGAGATGGAATCTATTCCACTATCAAGAAGCGACGCAGCAGCAAAGATTAATAATGCTCGCGCATGATGTCGCAAGGTCTATGTGGAATGCGCCCGGTTTTCTCCACACCCGTCTTCACAGCCTGAATCCGTGTCTACGACTTGCAATTCCATCTGGCCTACCCCGATCTGAGACGACTGTTCTCTGCCGCATGTGACTTGGGGTGTCGTTTACGAACGCCTTTGCTTGCCGCATCGGATGGGCAGACAGTGCTGCATGTGAACATTGCGGCACTGATGAAACCATTGCACATGTTTTATGTCAGTGCCCTCAGTACAGCTCTCAAAGACAGTCCCTCGCAGCAGTGTTTGCGCGACTAGTCGCGCAAACACTGCTGCGAGGGACTGTCTTTGAGAGCTGTACTGAGGGCACTGACATAAAACATGTGCAATGGTTTTATCAGTGCCGCAATGTTCACTTGCAGCACTGTCTGCCTATCCGATGCGGCAAGCTCGACGACGAGCCCCTTTCTGAGAAGTCAATCTTGAAATGCCGGGGAGATCGAGCTTCACGCCTGAAAGCGACGAAGGCGCTGTTGAAGTTCCTGCGAGCGACCCGGCCTCGTTGAACGCTTGTGACACTCCTGTGTTTGTGTGTGTGTTTCTGCTTCCCTCCCTCTCTCATTCCTCTCTTCCTTACTTTTCTGTCTCCCCTTACCCCTTCCCCAGTGCAGGGTAGCCAACCAGATATTTGTTTTCCGGTTAACCTCTCTGCCTTTCCGCATCCTATCTCTCTCTCTCTCTTGTGACATGCGGGCAGAAAATAAGCATTATTTTTATTCCAATGTTGTACATTATTGTCAATTCGCCAAATTTTTTTCTCCTTGCTTGCACTCCTACCCCCCCCCCCCCCCTCCGATTTGCCGTGCGGCTCCCGCTGTGTTCGGCTTCATGAAATTTGCCCTCCGCTTCAAAAGGTTGCCGACCCCTGGTCTGGGCGAATGCACAATGCACCCTGTGGGTTTTTTATTATTATTATTTTTTTTATTTCCCCCATCTTCATGGGAATAGCTTTCCTTGGCCATTTCACACTTTCTCGTAATCAGATTTCTTCTTCCGAGGACACCTGCTCTCAGATAACACAGTTGCAGGGAGCGCGCTCCTCGCCAAATACCAAACACGACAAGAGGCCTCGGCAGATTTTGATGCAATGGGTGGTGGCAGCGCTGTGTCACGTTTCTCCACCGCCTCCGCTGGCGGCTGCATGTCGTGTTTGCCATCCAAATTCGCGGGGTCTCTCTCGTCGAGATGCGCCGGAATGTAAATATACTTTTTCCATGGGTAAAGCACACTTCAACGCCACACACCTGCAAAACCTATTTGTGACCTACTTTTCAACCAAACTGCGTTACCACCACAGCGGCCCCAGCTGTGGTGGTAACGCAGTTTGGTTGAAAAGTGGAATAGTCCGATTTGTTGGCTGTGTTCCTTTTTTTTTTTTTTTTGAGGTACGAGCTCGTGTACCATTTGTTAATCGAGAACGCCTGGTGGGTGAAAACTGCCTTCACAATCATGAGCAGTTTTATACAAGAGTAGTGGCGTTTGATAGTGCAGAAGCAGAATAAAACTTTTCAAAAAAGTCACCTCAGTCAGGCAGCACTAATTTGTTGGTATTCTATTCCGCGTCTTATTGTTTTGATGCCTTCTTGATAGATTCTGGTCCATCAGTAACATTTTGGTTAGTATGAGGAAGTCCGGTAGCGAAAAGTTTTCGCCAGCCTGAGTCCGAGTGAGTCCGGCTCGGGAAAATATTGGTTAGTTTGACACTGAGTCCGAATGAGCTCTAAGCGCAAAATATATTTCTTAATCGAGTCTGAGTGAGCTCCACCTTTTATAGCCGACCTATGGTCTTATCTACTCATCTTCAGCATTACTATCCGCACTATATCGGCGTACATTTACCCTCAAGTATATTCACACATATCTCAACGCACTAGCGTTTATGCGCCACCTCAATATTTATTGATCAGGGGGGGCGAGTTGGGCGGGGGGGGGGGGGCTCGACCTGTTCCCGCAAACTCTTTCACGGGAAGTTCCTGATAAAAATGTCTCGTGTGAGTCGCGTATTTCATCAAAATGTCCTTACTGGATTGAAACCACCGATAACTCGTATTTTAAGATACAAGATCAAAAGGCGTATCGTAGAGCACCGATAATGTAATATATTGGCGTTAAGGTGCATTGAAACCATGATTGAAAAAGCTGATGTTGAGCTAACGGACTCATGAGTCGACTCACTCAGGCTCACTCAGACTAAGGTGAAGCCGTGAGTCTGATTCTGAGTGAGCCCGGATGAGTAATATGTTAATGAGTTTGAGTCCAAGTGGCTCCGGTTGAGTAAAGGTTTATTGAGTCTGGGTGCGAGTGAGTCAGGTTGAAGAAAATTTTGGTGAGTCTAGTCTGAGTCCGAGTGAGCCCTCAGAGCAAAATATATTTCTTGAGTGAGTCTGAGGGACCTCCCCTTTTCTTTTTTTGTCGACCTGTGCTGAAATGCCGCAAGTCGCGAGGTTTTATCTCACATAGTAAATGTCACATGGATATGGTATTACAATATTTCCGGCTTCACATTTTCTTCCTATCAAGTAAACGTGCACCTCTGAAAACGCAGTAGCGGTCTCAAGCCAGTCATCATCATCATCATCATCATCATTATCATCATCAGCCTGACTACGCCCACGGCAGGACAATGGCCTCTCTCGTGTTTCTCCAATTAACCCGGCCCTATGCTTGATGCAGACCACGTTATTTCCGCAAACTTAATCTCATCTGCCCACCTAACTATCGGCTTCCCTCTCGCGCACTTACCTTCTCTTGAAATACAGTTACCAGCGGTTACCTCGCCTTCTCGCTACGTGCCCTGGCGATGCCCATTTCTTCCGCAACCCAGTATTTGTAGCATATTCTTGCAGGATGGGGGGAGTTACAGCACGATGCAATCGCACCGCCATCTCCCTCCCGCATCCCTGGAAGATGACGTCTGGCTTTCCCACGCAGTGACTCACGCTGCGGAGAAGCCCGCATCCTGTTGTCTCTCCCGCCTTTGAGGAGGACGCGGCGAAAGAGGAGA
>JALIZH010010690.1:0-47500 GCA_030522465.1 Rhipicephalus appendiculatus | reverse complement strand
ACAGCGGACACAAACGGGGACGAAAAAAGAACACCCAAGACATAGCGCTTAACTACAACTTAACTACAACTTGAAGCGCTATGTCTTGTGTGTTCTTCCTTATTGAAGCAAAAAATAAATGAAGTTGTTGTCACCATTGCTTGGAACCTGCATTATCTTTGTAGCAAAATTGGAAATGTCGCTTGGTCGCTGTATATTTACTTACGTTATTCACAATACCCGTAATGGCTCGCATGGAACGGTTTCACACAGGGGGGTCACGGAAATGAACGCTGAAAGTTATAAATCAAAGAAAAAAATAAGAATATATATATATATATATATATGTATATATATATATATATAAAGCACTACATAAAATAAAAAAAAGTACGGGGTAAGATATCGGGATGTAGTTATACAATAGGTAACATTGGCGACTGCACTGTACTAAATAAATAAATCCACACGTGAATGCAACGAATGGACACGGGGATAACATTCATTACATGAAGATTTTTCATACGAACTATAACGGGGACTACTATGTATATAAGAGAAAAACATGGAATGTGTGGCTCAAGCGCATTACATAATTCCTTTCGCAAAATATATACACCAACTAGAGACTTGCGAGACTGGAATAGCTGTTCGAGAAAGAGCGCAATAGTGAACATGTTACGTGTATACACAGAAGGGAGCAAGGAAAGAAATTACGTGCATTTTCCCAAAGGGAACCCTGATGGGATGCGAAGCAGCAGCGTTGCGCACGGGTGGCGTCACGGGTTGAACGGCGCTAACGCGGGTGCTGCGGTGAGCGCTGGAAGATTCGTTTGAAGCGATGGCTGGCGTAGGTCTTGTCGTTGCGCGTCAGGCGGCAGCTGCGGGCGCTCCGGCGAGCGCGCGGTAGGCGAGGGAGAGAGTGACGTCAGCGCGCACTGCGAGGGGAGCTTGACGTCAACGCGCAGCTGCGGCGTGACCTACTTGGCACCGCTCCAACACCTGCGGCGAGGGGAGCGCGTTGCGGCGCGTTCGTACGCACGGAGGGAGGGACAGCGTTACACAGCCTAGTCAAAGAGCTGCTTCGCACCTAATAAACGCTGTAGAGACAAACGGCACAACACGTTTGCCTTGCAGGATGTGGACGATGCAATACCAAGGCTTCAGAAGCCTCTGCCGTCGTCGCGAAACCTGAAAAAAGAATAGTAATATTGAGTTTGGTAATCCGCGTCACTACAGCAGCTGCAGCCGTAAAATAGTGACAAAACAAAGCCACAAAGGGGTCCGTAGCCGCAAGCACGAAAAGTAATATATCAGGTTTTACGTGCCAAAATCGTGATACGATTGTGAGGCACGCCGCACTGGAGGGCTGGACCATCCAGTGTTTTTCTCGACCAACTGGTGTTCTTCAACGTGCACTGACATCGCACAGTGAACGGGTCTCTACCATTTCGACTCCATCGAAATGCGACCTCCGCGGACTGGGTCAAACACGCGACCTTCAGATCAGCAGCCGAACACCGTAACCACTGCACTACCACGGCGGACAGCATAAAAACTATATAAATTCATTTACTATACCCACCATTTCTATGGTTTGGTTTGGTTTATTTGGTTTATTCGAGGCAAAATAGTTACAAGTTGCCTTGGGGGGACACGACTAAAGGCTAAGTAATCGCCTGACTAGGTCGTGCCACCCTGGCAGCAAAGCAGAAGAAACACACCAGCAAGCATTATTAGCATAGAATTGAATATTGCATATTGTTTTACATGGGTTCAGGATTAGACAGAATTTTGAGGGCACAAAAATATAAACACAGCTGTCGCTTGATTGGTGGCGATACAACAACGTGGCTTATAATCAACGTGGTAGCTGGCTGAACGGCCGTATCTACGGGGTTCCTTCTAGTATTTATTTATTTATTTATTTGTTTGTTTGTTTGTTTGTTTGTTTGTTTGTTTGTTTGTTTCTTATTTATTTGCGCATTGTTATCCACAACGTTTCTGCACAGCAGCAATGTTATAAGTAAACTTCTCTCTGCTTCCTACATCCCCACAAGTTGCCACACTTTATTACAGTGCCGTTGGCACACCGAAGCTCCCCAGAAGGATCAGACTTATTTGCCAATATCGCGGTTCACACTCGCAAAACACGTTTCACGGACGTTTTATCTGTAATTTGGAAACCACCGGCCTCGTCATAAAGCCAGTCTCTATTGCTACTAGGAGGCACCGCGTACGTCAGCGAATGGACACACACGTTGTTACGCGAACGAAGTTTTACTCGCAAAAAGCGCGAATTCTCGTCCTTCGGTTGCGCACGGCAGCAGAGGAGTTGGTCCGGCGAAGCGTCCGTTCAAAGCCTAGCGTGCAGTGGCTCTGAAACTTCTGACAAGGGGCCCAGCGCGCACCGCATTAAAGCGCCAGACGCGAATACAACAACTTCTGGAGGCAGAGGAAGCCTTCCTCTCTCGGTGAATTAATTCCAACAGCTGGCGTTTCGGGAGGGGAAACGGGGCGGCGGGTCCAGCTGACGCGTTTCTCCTGGGTCCGATTCGCTGTTCTCCGCGCCCGTGCCTCAACTTCTCAACCGAAACTTTATTTCGTTCTGTGAGGGATGCCGGGTGCGAGGTCAAGGAGCCGACCAACGATTGCGTGAGGTTGACGGCCTGCCATTAAAAGAAAGGAGTGCGACCAATTTCCTTACGAGGAGCTGTCATGCATGCGAATCAATAGCTGCTCTTGTCACGCTTCGCCAGCAGCACTAGTCGGCAGTAGCCAACGCTAGCCAAAATTAACGTCTCTGATTCGTATTTCAGCTGTTTTTGCGTGCTAACCACCTGCTAATCTCCTGCCAACTTAATAATTCAATTTTGTTTTAATTTCTGTAATTTGTAACTGAGGATTCCATTTCCAGTATTTAAACTCTGGGACCCTCATCTGCGTACAAGTGTTTTGTAACTGATGCTTATGTAACCAGTAAACTCAAAGCGAAACTGCGAAATTAAGCGAACAGTATAAATTGCCTATATGGGTAAGATTGACTAACTGTTGGGCCACGTTACCTATCCGCTTTCACAGTATCAAAAGCAGCAATGTGTTAACTGAATCTCACTCCAATGATTGAGCAATCTACCAGTTTTCTTTTTTTTAATTAGTGGGCACCTTGATTGTGTAAAACGCGACACCACTCCTCCAGGCGACCACGTCGTTCCTCTCGACACACCCACGCGACACGCGCCGAGCGAGTGCTTTATCCCTCTCCGTGATGAGTAGCCGCTTCCCAGGCAATCTAGCAGAGCCCGGCTTCGCTCGCGAACGGAAGCGCCACTTCCCGCCACTTGTGAGGGAACGGGCAGGAAAACGACGGCGTTTGTGAAGGAAGCATCAACGGCTCTTGGCCGGATAAGCAGTATAGCGCGGATACCGCGGAAGTACAAAAAAACGCCGTCCAACCTTTGCGATGGTGGTAGCAGGAGATGTGGGTGCCCCATAACGTGGCGCCAAGTGTTCTGTCACAAGCAGTGGCTTTTTCTCCCTCTCTCTCTCCCCTTGCTGGCCGCAGCCTCCCTGAGGCTTCGGCCGCCCTCTTTACCTGCCACTTTCTTTTTTGTTTTTTTTCTTTCTGTTTACACGTCCGGCCACGCGAGCTAGCTAGACCACGAGGGAAAACGAAAACGAGAAAAGTGACTGGCGAGCACGAAAGCATAGCTCCCGTCTCCCTGCGCTGTTCTTTCAAGCGTATTACGTCTAGTCTTCGTTCCTTCGCGCCAGTGCTTCGGTTGTTTGCCTTTAGCCACACGGCCTGCTCGACTCCTTCCTCCAGCTGACTTGATACACGCGCAGTTGCTGCGTGTACCGATAAAGTGAAGCTTTCCACCCTTGCTTGCGGGCTCGCCCAATCGCTCGCCGTCTCTCTAGCGCTCGAATTCGTTCATCTTCTTGTGCGGCTGGGCGTGGGCGAGACAGGATAAATTGAAGTGTTCGGAATTGAGGAGCTCGCGGCTGGCTGCACCTTTGGTACATTGTGTAGTTGTGAAGTAAGACAGTTTTTCTTTGCTCGCTAGCTCGCTCGTCTATCTGTCTGGGTCTGTACTGAGCGTGCGTGCGGCAAAAGACGACGACAGGTTGCAGAATACTATATCTTTTTTTTTTTCTTCATGAACAACGCAAGGTGTTGTCTTTCGAAAGTGAAATACATACGGCACGTTGAACATTGCTTTTGAAAGATGTGCAGTGCTTGTCTACATGCCATCCGCCGTCGTGTTCGTTATTTCACGCTGAACTGCACGTCCGTTCAGATATCTGTTGAAGAATGCATGCGGCTTGGATTTGGTCGACATGGCACGGCCGGAAGCTATAGCATACGTAGAGTTATGTCAGCCGGATGCTCCTTCGTAGTGTTACCCACAAACAAAACGCGAAAGAAGGTACGCTATCAGATGGTGATAGCTATCGTTAGTTCGATGGACCTTCCAAAAAAGTAAAAATATTTCGCCTCTTTGCAGGAATGAAAATAATAAAAAAAAAAGAATTCGTGAACGGCTTGGCCGCGGGTTACTCTGAATGTCGCTAACATATGTCCTCCATGCGTGCCTAGTCTGCACCAGTGGCGTTGCAAAAGAAGAAAGTGGGGGGGGGGGGGGGGGGGGTGCAAAATTTTTGAATTTTTGTACGCACACATACAAACGTACGCACGGACATACATAAAGTATGGTTAAAACCTCCCTCCTACCCCTGGATAAAAATTTCTGGCTATGCCCCTGGTCAGCATCGCAATAGCTTAAAATGTCGCAGTGCCGTGCATGCCGGGGCATTCCGTCTTGGCTAATATAGAGCGATTAATAAACGCGACAGTTCTGACGATGAGACGGGAAGCTTGTTGGAAAGCGGCAAAGAAAAAGTATGGCACAGGGAAGTGGGAAACGAGTGTAAAATACGAGTGGGCTACAAATTAAAAAAGGCTGCGAGTAGGACGACAAACCAACTCACACCTTGCTCCAAAACCTGCTCTACTAAATGTTTGTATTCACCTTCTTATGGTACACTGAACTGAATGCCTTCAGAAGTTTTCTGACACTTTGTTCAGGAGCTATTTGTGGACATATTTCTCCTTTATGAGGGCTGCTGCGAAGACCCCCAAGCATAACATTCTGTGTGCAAATAGCAAATCTAAAGCTTTTGTGCATGGCACGCGAATAATGTAGTACTAATTTCTACCGGAAAGACAACGCATGAGACAAAAAAAGAAAAAAAAAATGACGGAGTGATGACCAGCAAGGGGCGTAGTCGGGAATTTTTCTTTCTGTTTTTTTTTTTTTTGGGGGGGGGGGGGGGAGAGGGAATTGAACCCTCCTAACCTCCCCTCATCCCCCCCTGGCTACACCAGTAGGACCAGCAACTCACGTTATTAGCTATCGCAAAGAGAAAGCAGGACATTAAAAACATATTGAAATAACAGACATTTGTTTCTTGTCTTGTTTGTGATCATGTGCCACAAAATGGACCGTATCAAACCGGCCAACACTCATGCGATTATTGTAGAGTAGGCAAAAAAAAATAATAAAGTCTGCGATGCAGTGTCTTGATCGGCTTCTGACAAGGATGCGTACGTTTCACTCTCAGGAACGTGTATATATGCAGGATTGCAAAGGCGACTGTGACACTGGTGTGTGCAAGTTCCCGTGCAGGCAACCGCGGCCGCATTTCCAGAGGATCTGCCCCGGCAGTACTAGCCGTTGGTTAGATCGCCTCCCACGCTTGCGGCTCCACTACCGTTCGTAAATCGTGCACCGCATAGGGCGTACCACTAGTCCCTGTTGTGATAACTGTGACAGCCTAGAGACGGTGCAGCACATGCTACTCGAATGCCCCGCGTACCGCGACGAGAGACAATTGTTTGAGCGACAAATGGACATGCTTTGCCGCGATGAGTTAACGTTACACAGCATATTAGACCCGGCCGCTCAAAGCAGCGACGCTTTTTACAGTCGCTATTCAATTACCTGTCAGAAATTGGCCTAGTCGAGAAGCTTTAATGATTGACCATTTCGTATAGAAAAGCGTTAATTTACCTGACATCCTAGCTGTAAATATCTGTATCAGGTTCACCTGTGCATTTCATATTTGTTTGTATTCTTTCTTTTTAATATTATTTTCTTCCCTCTCTTCTGGAATCTTTTAATCCCGTTGCCCATCCCTATACAGAGCAGCATGCCAGCGGTATTCAGACGCCGGCAAAAATCTGTTTTTCAAATAGAGAGTCTCTCTCTCTCTCTCTCTCTCTCACACACACACACACACACACACAAACCGTGTAGCAGCGCAACGAATGTACCCGTACAAGAATATCCGGCACAAGGTCATGCGGAGCATAGGTTGCGTTGTGTGGAGATAAAAATTGTGCACCGCAGCTGGTGGCTCGAGCGGCTGCATGCGAGCACGAATTTCGAAAACAACGGTGGTTACGGAGATGAGTGCGGAGTTATTCCGCTACGCAGCTGAAGCGAGAAGCGGGCTGCGCATTTATCAAAGCTCATAATAAATGTTTTTCGTTGGCTTTCGTAAGCGGACGGTTAATTTGTAGTTCGAGCTACGTCATCCGTGCCGCAATGTCGTTGCTCTTCCGTCTACACCAAATTATCTCACCGGATGGTAGCCGATAGAAGGTGCGTCCAGGAATGAAAATTGTTCAATCGCACGATCCGAAAGAATAACGTAAAAGCCACAAGGCAGTCAACAAATCTGCATCATAATGATACAGAAAAAAAAAGATCTTCTAAAGTGGCATCAAACCAATGTCATTTGCCCCTTAATGGAAAGGTAAATCCACTACTTTCAGGTAAAATGTTCAATCACAATTTAACCTAAATTTTAACTCGTATGTACGACGGACCTGCGAAAATAAATATGGAAGTTATATCACTTTTTTTTGCGGGTTTCTGTTCCGAAAAAATTCTAAGGTTGGCTTAATGTATTGCTTCCTTGCGTTATCTTATAAACAGCAGCACCCCCTCACCCCCAGCCCCCTAAACTATGCCCTTCACCTTCCGAAATATTGCCCACCAACACCTCCCCCAAGTTATTTCCAAACGCATAATCTGCAAATGATATCTGAGTGAGAGACATAAAGAAATACAGAGGGTAAAAACAACAAGGTTAACCAGATGCGAATTCCCGGTTTGCTACCCTACACTGGAGAGGGCGAATAAGGGAACCGAAAAGGGATAAAGAGAGAGAGAGAAAAAAGAACATTCCCCCCTACAGATGAACCAATATGAAACAGCAATCGGCGATATTATCGAAGAAAACATACGTTACCAGTGACATCTTGCTTGGGCAGGGAAAGGTAAAGTAAAAAAAAAAAAGAAAAAAAAAACCTGACTCAACTGTGGTAGGTAACGCAGATGTTCGGGAGTTCAACATTTGCTCCATGCGTGGGAGTCCTTCTTATAGCGAATTCCTCGCGCCGCGGCTGATGTCATTTACCTGGAGCGCGCCAGGAATGCGGCTATGGTAGGATTTACCGAACGCTACACGTTCCTCGGAGAGATAAGCATAAGCGGCTTTCCCAACTGAACCGCTGCTTCGTTCGTGCTCGAAATTCTTCTGCAGGGGACGTTTGAAGATCGTTGTGGTTTTCTTTGTTTTCGTTTTATTTTATTTTATTTTTTTTAGGGGCGAAGCTCCTTAGGGCGTAGGCTTGTCCCGCGTCGTTGTCGTCGTAGTAGCCACCATGACGATGACGATGACGCTGCCATCACGGCACAGCACATGGAATGTGCTGTGCACTATGCGTCATAACGATGACGCTGATGACGATGAAGAATAAGCGTCGTAGCCACTGCTAAGGTCTCAGAATGATCACTAGATGGCGCTGCGGTGCCATCTAGTGATCGACCACATGCAACCCACAACATCGATCTCGTCTTTGCAAACTTCCCACTACGACCCATCCAAGAACCCCTATCCCTCCACTTCACCGACCATAAAGCCGTTATAATGAAGGCGGAACGGAAGCCACGGCTTATGTAAACGGTAACCACCACGGCTCACGACCAACGAAGAAAACACGGCTCCAGTACGAAAACGGAAAATCACGGCTCACGAATAAATAAAATTTCTTAATATATACACACAGTGTTTGTCACGTCTTTGATGATGTACTGGGCAAGATTCCCGAAAGATTCACGGTTTTTACCGATGAACCTCCGGAGCTTCGCCCACTCATCATCATTCACTCCATGGATATGCGTGGATTTTTTTTTTTCAATCAAACGTTCTGCAAAACTGTGCTCGCATCAGCCCGGGCGAACAGCACTTGCGCGCCGTAGTTGGCAACACAGCGCCTAAACATTTCTTCTGCGAAATTGATTATTTACTTCAAGTACAGCTAGAAAGCTCGCTGCGACGATAAAGGGGAACGAAGTTGTTTGTATCCTAAGGAAACAGCCGTACGACGCGTGTTGCTAAAAATTAAGTATTATACTACAATGTGCAATGTAAAGATAAACATGTATCACCTTCCAACGTTCTACATTAAATGCAGAAATGAGCCTTTTTAAAAACAATGTATACATGACGTAGATATTCAGTGCGCCGTGAGACGCTATAGCTTGGGTTCTTCAGTCTCATTTTTAATGAACTTCATATCTTTGTCATTCTTCTGAAAGAAACGTGAAAAAAAAAATAAATGAAATTTAAAAAGGCCGAGAATGAGTGCCGAATGAAATACTGAAAACGTATGCACGTAGTTTCAACTCTTAATTTCCTTTCGTTAATTGAAAGTCCGCGACGTCAGGACCATATAATTTATTATAATAACACTCCTAAGTTGGTTCCGGTTTCGATTACCGGAAAGTTATTGTGTCGTGACGTCAAGGCGTAAAAGGTGTTCACGAGGGAGCAGGACACTACGACGTTTTCTTATTTCACGCACTATAGTTTTCGAGCTCACTCTGGTTCGTTCGATTGTCTATTCTACTACATCGAACCCACACGTGGCAGCGTATGAAGTAACCGAGTGAGCCACAGATACAGAATCTATATTGCCTCGCGCTCTTCGTTTATTTTTATGTAACCGGTCCGTTATACGTACCTATAACCACTGCCTTGCGCAAACCGCTGCCGAATGTCTCGGAACCTTCCAGGTCATTTTAGAATTTTCTGACAGTCTTGGGCACGCAAACGCGTACAGTTGGGTTTATTCTCGAATCAAAGCGGTCACACCAGCGATAAGGCTATAATGTTCGATTCCGCAAGTATAAATTCCGGCGCGCCTTACCGCATATCTGATTACTCGACAGCCGACGAGAGTTCTCGCCACTATCAGTGTATACAGCGTGCATTGCTTCTACTTTGACTTCACATTTTCCGGACACAAGTTCGCCCAAAGAAAGAGTTCCGTACTTCACACTCTTGCTGAAGTCTTCTTCGCTGTCACAACCACGTGACAATGGCTTTAGCAGCCCCTTATAAATATATGATAAAGGGGGGGGGGGGGGGGGGGGTTGCCTCGTATACGTTTACCCACCGGAACAATTACGGGACCTGTCCCGTAATTGTTCAATGTGCGGCGCTATGGCCGCGCAGCTTTTTGGCGATAATGGCGGCCAAGGGAGCTTCAATCTACATTTTACGAACTGCTTATCCTGCCTACTTTCAACCTCGGAATGCCGGGGACCAAGGGAAGGCTGTTGTGAGAAATCTGTCAGTGCTTCATTTTAATTTTTGCGTTCGTTGCACAGCTTGTTTGCTTTCTGACCCAACCAAAAGAGGGGGGGGAGGGGGGGGTTGCGGCGGTGAAACTTGCCCCTTCCCACCCTAATGGAGAATTACGCGCACGCATTTATGCTCATCCCGATGGATGCCCGGTATATTCTACTCATCGAACTTACAGAACTGCGTCGTTTTAACGCGAGAGCGTTAAAGAGCTTGTTTCGCAGAAATTCCGGCGTCGGCGTCGGCGTCGGTGTCGGCGGCGGCGGCGGCGTCGTTGGTTGGGGAGCGAAAAATCATCATCTTGTCCGTGACCGCAAAATCGAGAAAGATGCAAATAAAATAAATAATAAAAATTTCCGGGTCCGATTGAGGATCGAACCCGGGTCGTCTGCGTGGCAAGCAGGTGTTCTACCACGCAGTCACACTTGCGCTTGTGATTACATATAAAATAACTTCCTCTGCTTGGAATTGCAGTGATAATCTTTCATGCTTTGCAAACACGCGCGTCCTGTATACAGGCGTCACAATACAACATGTAATATCGCAGTAATATTGCGTGGTACAAGCGTGCATAGCCATCGGGCGTCAGAAGATGTGAATATCATAACGAGATTGTGGTTCAAAGCCATGTACCCATTACAAAAGGCACACACGTTACTGCGCGTACTCCCTTAAGACCACGTAGTGGGTGCATAGCAACTTCGAAAACATTTCCCGCATTTACCGCGCATAATTGCTCATGGTTTTTAAAGCATGCTACGCATTACATAGTGTGCACTAAGGGATTGAAGTACGGACTAGGGACAGGCTATCGCTATCGCGTTCAACTCTTAAAGGCGGAGCTTAAGGGTCCCCCAATCTTTTTTTTCCTTCACTTTCACCTACTGTAATCTACAGCAGACCAAACATTCATCGGCAAACGAGAAGTCACTCGGCCCACCAGGCGTCTTATATGCGTTAAACAGCAAAAAACAAAAAAAAGACAAAAAAAAAAAAAGAAGAAGCTGAGGGTACTTCAACGCCTTGCATGGGGGGGTTTGTGAGCGTCCCTATAACTTCCTTCCTCCAAGGACAGTACTTTTTCCATATGACTTCTGAGCTTGCAGCCACCTCAACTAGACTCTCTTGCGTTTCTTTCAGCAAGGCAACAAATAACGCGGGCAGCTCGCACCGAAGTGAACATCGGGAAGTCGACTGGTAAAGCTCGGAAGCGCCGGCGGTGAGTGAAGGCCGCATGCATCAGCCCAACGACGTAGTCTACTCGGCGCACCGCGCGCGAACCTCTCAGGAGCTTCAACGCTTGAGTGATCACCGCGCACGCGCGCGCGCTCCATCTCGTTCCCCATGAGCGATGGCGACGTATGCGCTAAAGTAACGACGTGCTTTCACAGTGTACTATATCGAGAAATACAAGTTTGCTGAGGACCCTGACGCTACGCCCTAGGTGGTAGACCACGAGTAGCGCTTCTCGTATTTGAATGCAGCTTGGGTGTTATCGACCGCTCTCTGCGGATTTCCCTCGTGGTTGGACGATTTAGCGTTAGGCTGCAATCGCCAGGAACCTTCTCTTCGTCTGATCTATGAATAAGAGCGTACTGTTGACATTTAGCATAGTGTGATTAAAGTTGGTTATGCTATCATGGTATAAACCATAGTTATCACTTGACATCTGGAGCAGCAAGCCAAGCGATAAACCAGGGTAACGTATCCGGGGTTATCATGAAAGATCTATCTATCTATCTATCTATCTATCTATCTATCTATCTATCTATCTATCTATCTATCTATCTATCTATCTATCTATCTATGACAGCTGACAACCTGATGATGTACAAGACAAGATTTGTCAATTTCAGTGGTCCAGTGTCCATTACACTCGCCCCCGCGTTTAGCCAATTATCAGTTATCAGTGATATCAGTAATCAGTTATATGCCAATTGTCACGTATCTTCGTGGGTAGCACAGGGACTGTGGGCTTTGGGACATCACAGCTGATGGAGATAGAACAGACAGTGGAGGCAAGAATGTGATAAAAGCAGACCGGGCGCTATCGTGGTCGCCCGTTTTATCTGACCCGCAGCCCACTGGCCAGACACGGCTGCCCCCTGCGAGCGGTGAAGATTCTGGACTGAAATCGAGTTTGCATTTTCGGATTAATATTGTAGTTTACACTTACTTACGATAGCATTTGTGTGCAACTGTACTTCACTTGGGCTGTTCTTTTCCCAAACAGCTTTGCCATGGATGGATGGATGGATGGTCAAACTTTTATTAAGAGTCCTGAGAGACGCGACTAGCGCGCAAGTGGGCTTCTCCCACGTTGGGAAAGGCAGGCTAAGCCTGGACCGCCGCATCGTGGGCTCTCTGGACGGCCCTAAAGCTGATCCCCTTTGTTGGGGCTTCTGATGGCGAAGCACCACTTGGCGGGGTTGACTTGATCGCTGCCCAGTAAATAAAATGTGTTTTCTTTTTAAACGTAGAGAAAGAGAGAGCTAGAAAGGTAGAGGAAGGACGGAGAGGTTAACCAGGAAGAACTCTGGTTGGCCACACTGTACTGGGGAAGGGGGGTGCGAAAGAATTAAGAAGGAGAGATCTTGTATGAAACTGCAAAATCACTGTCTGAAAGGTGTTGTGTAAGACTAGTAATAACTTGTCGTTCACTCCGGTTTGCCGAAGAAATCGTTTACGTCACATTGAGTGTTTCGCGTTAACCCTCTCCCTATACCGAAGATGACCTGTGCTTGTCAACGATAAAAGATGCGTTTGGAGGCACCGAAGTTAAGCTACCCTGCTTAATTTTGCCTAGTTCTTTTTGGCTTGAACTGATGGTACAGTGAAAAATATAAAAACGGGCTCTAAGTGAGAATGTTGGCCGAGAAAGGATTTGATTCTGGTAACTGGAATTCGAAAGTGGCGTCCTCCACTGTAAGTGAGAATGTTGGCCGAGAAAGGATTTGATTATGGTAACTGGAATTTGAAAGTGGCGTTCCTCCACTGTATGTGAGAATGTTGGCCGGGAAAGGATTTGATTCTGGTAACTGGAATTCGAAAGTGGCGTCCTCCACTGTAAGTGAGAATGTTGGCCGAGAAAGGATTTGATTCTGGTAACTGGAATTTGAAAGTGGCGTCCTCCACTGTAAGTGAGAATGTTGGCCGAGAAAGGATTTGATTCTGGTAACTGGAATTTGAAAGTGGCGTCCTCCACTGTAGGTGAGAATGTTGGCCGGGAAAGGATTTGATTCTGGTAACTGGAATTCGAAAGTGGCGTCCTCCACTGTAAGTGAGAATGTTGGGCGAGAAAGGATTTGATTCTGGTAACTGGAATTTGAAAGTGGCGTCCTCCACTGTAAATGAGAATGTTGGCCGAGAAAGGATTTGATTCTGGTAACTGGAATTTGAAAGTGGCGTCCTCCACTGTAAGTGAGAATGTTGGCCGAGAAAGGATTTGATTCTGGTAACTGGAATTCGAAAGTGGCGTCCTCCACTGTAAGTGAGAATGTTGGCCGAGAAAGGATTTGATTATGGTAACTGGAATTTGAAAGTGGCGTCCTCCACTGTATGTGAGAATGTTGGCCGGGAAAGGATTTGATTCTGGTAACTGGAATTCGAAAGTGGCGTCCTCCACTGTAAGTGAGAATGTTGGCCGAGAAAGGATTTGATTCTGGTAACTGGAATTTGAAAGTGGCGTCCTCCACTGTAAGTGAGAATGTTGGCCGAGAAAGGATTTGATTCTGGTAACTGGAATTTGAAAGTGGCGTCCTCCACTGTAAGTGAGAATGTTGGCCGAGAAAGGATCTGATTCTGGTAACTGGAATTTGAAAGTGGCGTACTCTACTGTAAGTGAGAATGTTGGCCGGGAAAGGATTTGATTCTGGTAACTGGAATTTGAAAGTGGCGTCCTCCACTGTAAGTGAGAATGTTGGCCGAGAAAGGATTTGATTCTGGTAACTGGAATTTGAAAGTGGCGTCCTCCACTGTAAGTGAGAATGTTGGCCGAGAAAGGATTTGATTCTGGTAACTGGAATTTGAAAGTGGCGTCGTCCACTGTGCGCGAGTGGCGCGCTTGTCGGGAACTGCTCCGTTCAAGATTTAAAAAAAATGCCATAGTTTTCCGCATCGAAAAAGAATTGCACATCTCCTGAGAGAGAGAGAAAAGCAAAGGAAAGGCAGAGAGGTCAACCAGCTTGCACACGGTTTGCTACCCTACACGGGGAAGGGGGAAAGGGGATGCAAAGAACAGAGCACGTCTCCTGAGAGTGTAGCAGCGACTAAACAGAACAGCATATTCTCTCTGAATCATCATATTCGGTCGATGACCGCACCTGGATTTATCGGCAGTGGACGCCGAAATATGTAAACAAACCCCAACCGGTGTTTACAAGGTTGTTTTTTTTCATGGGCTCGATACTGTCCCTGCGCTTTATTTTTACATTTCAAAAATACATTTTCCTGCCCCGCTGACTGAAGAGCTAGGTTAGGGCACTTTAGCCGTTGGGCAGTGCATTGAAGCCAACCCTCAGCATATTTACAAAAAAAAAATGTTTTGCTTGTATCTTGCGAATTAAGCACCTTTAAATAGATTTTTCTGGGCTGTTTGAAGAGCTGTAGAATCAAATCGGCAAATAAAAAATTGGTAAAAATTGGCATTTTTGCATAGTTTCTGGCCAAAAAGCTCGGTAGGGTAACGGTTAATGCGGTCAGAAACGGTAGATGGTTATTTCAAGTTTCCGCCGTGCTCAAAAAACAAGGGTACATCTTCTGCACCGTTAATTACCTTTGATTCAAAGTAGCACGTTGCCTGCACGCAATCGGTAAACATTAAAGTGTGTTCGATATGACTTACTCGCTTGTTTTTCTTTTCTTTTTTTTCATACTGGAGAGGGGGTGGGCGGCGCGTGCATGTGCGCGACTGCTTGCAACTGTTCAGAGCAATTTGCTGCCAGCTGCCGCATATTCATGTATGTGAGCGTCTATGCGCGAGATAGTGTCGTGTCCCCTGAAGTGCCGAACACAATTCCCACAGCTATTGCTTCAAAAGCCAGTTCATTTCACCATTTCACTGAACCGTCGTTCTCTTTGTCATATCTATCCAACACTGCTGGCAACTCAATCTCATTACGGCTTATAAGCATAAGAGTGCCAAGAAATGGCCCAAGTAGCTTCTCCATAAATCTTGATTTCTTTCTAAAATCTCGCACTCAAGTCCTAGATTTACAAAAAAGAATATAGAAGACATGTTACGCTGTGCTTTCCTTAACGTACTGAAAATGTATACCAGAGAACTTGCATTGCTTGTGTGAGGGCTTCGTTCATCAAGATTATAAAAGCCACTGTATGAAATACAATAGGTTTATAACCTTTCTCAGGCCTATTCATCTTATTTTTTTTCAGGCTATTTTTTTCTTTCGTATCTTCTCCTGTTCAGTCCTATTTCAGGTCGACCTCTCAGCTTTTCTCTCATAATAGACCTCTCTCTCGCTATCACCTATTTTGCGCATTGTCTTCTTTCCCTTAATGCAAAGCAGCCAACTTAGACAGTTTGTCTATAGCTAAACTCTCTGCTTTTCATTCTTTATTTTGCTCTCTCTCTCTCTCCCTCTCTCTCTCAAAGTCTGTCCCATAAAATGCAAGGAGACTGCGCACGAATTTATGCATCGCGCTGGCTCTTCGCCTCTGTTCGCAACTTAAAAAGGCCACTTGAAACGCTAATTAGTTGAAAGGCCTAGATAGGTATGTACTAGGCTTGTTTGACAACTTCCTTTTGACTGTTTGATCGTGCAAACGCCTCAGCGCATAGATTTCGGACATTCGCATTCCAAATATATGCACTGTGGTCGACTTGGAAGGATATATACGAAATGGCTTCGCACTAACTTTGACAATTTAAATTTGTTCTTCAGCTTCGGTCCGCCAGGTGTATGAAGGCTCATGAAAGAAAAAAAAAACTAATAATCTACCCAACTGTTTAGCATGTGCGTTGCTATTTATCTTACAACGACAACCAAACAAGGTATTTGTAGAACGCGAGTTTAGGGGGGCGATGAGACGTCAGCGCTTAAGTAAGGCGCACCCGCTGAACTGTATAGCCTATAGTTGGGTCGACGCCCTCAAGAAAGTTCCTCAGAATTAATCTACAATGGCTTTCCGTATTTATTTTTCCTTGTCTTTTGAAACTTTTTTTAGTGGCACGACCAACAAGCATAGGTCGGCAAACTCACTCACGAGTCGACTCATCCAGACTCACTCAGAATCAGAGACTCAGATCAATCCGTGAGGCAGAGTCTGAGTGCGGGTGAGTAATATTTTCGTGAGCTTGACCTCCAGTAAGTTCGACTGACAAAAATTTTAGTGAGCCTAAGTTCGAGTGAGTGCGGTTGAGGAAAATTTTGGTGATTCTGAGTCGAGTGAGCTCTAAGTGAAAATATTTTTTTCGTGAGCGAGTCTGAGTGAGCTCCACTTTTTTTGCCGATCTGTGCCAACGAGTGACACTCATGCTTCTCTACCAAGCGCGTACGGTCAAACACTTGCTTCCAGTTTTCCGAATATTCAGAAAAATATTTTTTTAAATATAAAACTGGCTCGAAATCAATTGTTCTAGTCCAAGTTAAGAGTTATATTGGATGCATATTATATCGGAGCATAAGGTTACACAAGACAAGGGCCAATAAACTGTCAGGATTATGAAAGACAATTGAATGAGTTCACTGACAGAGCAGGCGCTTTTCTTGTGAGCAGCTGGGACCGCTGCGGCACCTCGCGGAGCAGATCCCAACTACGCGCTTCTTTTTACGCGGCCTCTGAGATCAGCTTCGGCAGCACGACGAAAAACAAAGTTAACCCAAGGAAAACATGGCTTGCACGTGACATCACCACTGCTGCAGTCCTACTGCGGCGGCCATATTGGTGAACAACCGCACAGACCACCCGTACGTACCAGCCGTGCGACTAAAGTGTTCAGTACGACGGAGCTGACGGAGCCGCATTTCCGCGGACACTTTCTTTTTCGCGAGCCGTTTTTTGTGCATCGTGCCGCCGATTGGCATAAGGCAGCCGTTAAATGCGGCGTACTATTGAGAACTGGGGCAAGCCTGTTCTCGCCGTGAGGAAAAGGTGCGGTTGTGCGGCAGAGGGGATCCCTACACGCTTCAACAAGTAACGGACACGACTTCGAACATCTCCGCCTTCCCATAAGTGTCGCACGGCGACATCGTGAACTATATTTGGTTTTCAGCACTAACCTTGTTACTCTGGGCGAAATAAAGGCGTACAAGTCAATGGAATCGCACAACTGCTTTACCAGCAGCTGGGCAAGGAGCCTGTCTGCAAAGGAGCGTTCGCGACCGTAAATTTGATCGTGCTTGCAGAGGTAAGTTGAATGTTTCATCGATTTGACCCATTCGCCAACCCCCGAGCTATCAAATAGCGATGCACGAACGCTGTTAAATCAACAAATGCTGATGATTGCGCTTAGTTTTGCGGCAGCGCGTTTTTCGATGGCGCGTCCCCTTTGCTGTCTCATGATTTTGACATAAACATAGTCGGATGTGTAACCGTAGTACTGAGGGTTTAGTCACTGCATGCGGACCGTCATCGAGAGCGAGCCGCATTCGGCTTCATCAACACGCATCGGCCTGTGCTCGGCGCCGTTCGGCCTCCGCTTGCCGCTTTTCGTGATGCTGTTTTCCACGCACTCATGTCCCGCAGCGCCTGCGGGCTTGAAGCGGTAGACGAGTCGTAGAGACGGCGCCCAGTCTGGGATCCGTCTCGTCGAACAACGCGGGCGGTTCTGCTACGAACGCAAGAGCATCCGCGTTAATTAGTGTCTTCATATCTCCTCTCCCTTTTGCTTGCCTACTACGAAGTATACACTCCACACACACGAATGTAGGGGTTTTCTTCGTCGGAAATTTGCATTCCTTATGTGCACCAGTCAGGTTCTCCGACGGTTGACGCTAAGTATTTTCGTACGCTCGCGCTGGCCTTTAGAAAGCTTTGATATTCTAAAGAAGCTCGTGCTAGTGGGCTGTTTCTTTCTTCCGCAACTGTCGCTACGATTACAGCAGCCTGCAGCTGCGCATATAACCAGTTGAAGGAAGAAACTCGTCGGTGCGGCGAGGCAGCGCTGTACAAGGTCTAACCGCTGTTCACCAACATGGGCGAGTCGCTCCAAGCAGTGACATCGTATATAGGTGCAAGCCATGTATACACGAGGGCTCATGAACACCGACGTGCGAGTGAAACTACCACACAGATTCCGGTTCTTTTTTTCACTCTCGAGCAGAATACGCGTCTGTCTTAGCGTACGCTTACATCCCCGAATTTATGTGTTGACTCCAAAGCATCGGTGGCTGCTTAGAGTGAAGATTTCCCTAGAGTGCTAGCTGGGTTTGGGACGTATGCCAAGTTTTTTGGTTATTAGTTGTCAGACATTAGCTCGCGCAAAAGAGTTAATATAAAGTGAGAATAAAGAAGCATAGGCGTTGGCTTGCAGCCAGAGTTCTTTCAAGCAACCTAAAAGCGACAAGCAGCACGGAAGAACAAAGGCAGAGGAAATGTTACTTCCAGGATTGCCCTGCTTGCGGCAAAAGAAGGGAACTTGATCGGGACATTTGATATTTGGTGAATCCGCCATTTTTTCACGGTACCACGGCGCGTGAATCTTTCTTTCCCCTAATGGAAAACTCGCGAAATGTTTTCGTGTGGTCTTCGCACGCCTCTCGATATCAGAGGCTTTCGTTCTGGCTATCACGCTTGTCTCGGATCACGCTTGTCCCACTGAAAAACCAACCAAAAAGTCAGAGGGCAGCACAGGAGAATAAAAATGGCGGATCACATTCCCTATTTGGGGAAGTGAAAATCTTTCTTTCGCTCTTCAGTTTTTCTTGGTTGGTTTGCAAAGTCAAAGTTTCCACGCTGGAATAGAATCACGTGGATAAATGCATTAGTCAGCCATCCCTCGCTTTCCCGAAAAAATTGTGTGCTTTCTTAACGATAACGTGACCTGATCATGTATCCTGTTTTTGCGTGAGCCGAGATGAATATATAGTCTCTGAAGTCGAGGGTTCGACGGAAGCCCGTCTGGTCGGGATGAAATATGAGGCAATGAAACGAAGGAAGCCGACCAAAAACAAAGACGAAAGACAAATAAAAGACGTTTCGGCTTCTCTACGGAAGCCTACTTCACTTTAATTTGGTCGGTGTCCTTCGTGTTACTGCCTCAAGGATAGTGTCTGCGCGTTTCCGTGTCGCGCTTCCTACCACGTATACTTGTTCTCTCTTGGAAAACGAAATGTTATTTGTTCATATCCAAAGCTTCGCGGTTTCTGACTGCTGACTGTCTCGCACGGTCGGCTAATACCTGATATAATGCGAACGCGCACCGGATACAGCGAAAACCAAGGCACCCCGAGGAGGCAAGTAATAAGGTCCGAGTCAAACACGCCATTCGCGTCATTCCTACATCGCAACGTCATCGCCCTCGCACCATCGCGATCGTTCATTTGATTGGCTCTCGCGATGTCGTCATCCTTTCCCCGTCTTCGCTCACTCGCCACCACTGCTTCGTCGTCATTCCGGCTTCGTCACGCCATTGTCGCCATGCTGCCGCTGTCACGCAGTCGTCATACAGCAGTAGTCAGGAGTTAGGTGCGCGTGATTAAGATATTCCACAATTTTACCTTGAGAATGGTGGTCCCCGGTGACGATGCGCCCAACTCGGTCCATCTGCATGAACGCTGAAATGAACTGAAGTACAGTGGTGTACTGGGCGAGCTGGTATAGATTCATGGAGAGACTTAGCGCGTAGAAAACAGGACACAGAGAAGAACACACGGGACAGGAGCGTTGCCGGGTGTTATTCTCTTTCTCCTGTTTTCCTCGCGCTAAGTCTCGCCATGAACGCTGAAACGCGACTATAAGCGTTCCTTCTCTCGCGTGCACTTCTTGCGTGTTTTTGTCTATACTTTTTTATTAGCCTTAACAGACAACGTTTCGAAATTATGGCAAGACGGTAATAAAGGAACGAAATTAGAGACATAAAGCAAAACGAAAAACAGAAAAATAAAACTTTTCAATGGAGACGAGAAAAGAAGAATGCCAGAACAAAGAAATGAAAGTAAAGTTATGTATGTACACTTGGCGCAAAAAAGCTGGCTGTCGTTCATGGACAATTTGCCGGTTCTTGACGCTCGTAAAATGTACGCAGCTCGTGGGGCACAGCTGCGCGCCTGCGTCCCTCTCCGGGGTACTGGCCCATTTAATGATACGGGTCTGAAAAAAAAAAAATCGGGGGTGAGGAGTGGGGGGTGGGGAGGGGCTGCATGTAGGCGGTGACGCTCCACTTTTGAGCGCATAATTAAAGCGCCGAGAAGCCGAGACGCCGCTGACGCGATTATGAAATAAGTATATGCCGCTGAAATTCAACTTAATGGTCGCTCAGGCGGTGGTGTATATATATATATATATATATATATATATATATATATATATATATATATATATGTGTGTGTGTGTGTGTGTGTGTGTGTTATATATATATATATATATATATATATATATATATATATATATATATATATATATATATATATGTGTGTGTGTGTGTGTGTGTGTGTGTGTGTGTGTGTGTGTGTGTGTGTGTGTGTGTGTGTGTGTGTGTGTGTGTGTGTGTGTGTGTCGTCTCTATTTGCCTAAAGGGGTTCTTGCATGGCTTCAGCGATTGCGCTGCTAAGCTACTAAGCACTCAGCTGTACCATTCAATTTAGGTAACCGAGAGTCAACCGCTATATCTTGTTTCATCTCTCTCTCTCTCTTTCTCTTTATTTTCTATTTTTTGGCTGCCACATAGAAGTGTAGGAGAGGGGGAAAGCGAATACGAAGACCTTACTCAGAAATGAGTTGACTGCACGCAACTGGAGGTACAACCTGAAGCTAAGAGCTTATGCGAAGTAAGATGCTGCCAGCGAGTCGCCGGTAAGACGGGAAAGAGCGCAGTTTGGATCTCCGGGCACTTAGAAAACCACTTTTGAGGCTGCAAGAAAGAGTGTTTTCCACGCGCTTCCTCGCGTCGGTCCTCATTTGCGGTCGTTACGCTGCACAAGTACTGACGTTCAGCTGAATTAGGGTATGGTGGGGGAAAATGCGATGAAAATGTGAAAATACTGAATATATTTTTTAATTAACTCGTTACCATAAAACGTCAATGCAGAACCTTTTCTTTGGGTACAAGGTATGTGCTACATAAATAGGGTCCATGTTGCCACTGCTTAAAAGTTTATTTTAAAACGAAATAAATAAATGCACCAGAGGTCTCATTTTCCCCATCCTGCGAGGCAGAACGAGACGCAGCGTGGGGAAAAACGACACAGTGTGAAAAAAATTTCTTCCCATCACTGTTTGCAGTTGAAGCACTCAAAAGTCACTCCGTGGGTCCCCACGCAGTCTTCCTGAGCCTGGTCCTTGCACTCCATGCAGTGAATCCAGACAGAACCTGGCGATGGGTTGCTCCAAAACTCCTTGCGGATCAAACGCCGCCAGTCTTTCTTTGTGCTAGTGTTGTCTTTTGTTGAACGCTTGCACTTCATTGGCTTATTCAACGATTGGAGGTCTAGATGTGTTCTGACGCATCTTCATTGCCTCTTTTTGCCGTTTCCATCCAGAACTGTATGGGCATTTCGTTGATTTCAAACTTCGTCAGCGGGTTTTTGAGAGGCGATGAATTTAAAACAGCTAGATTCGGAATTTCTTGTGCTTGTTTTTTTTTTCTTTTTTTTAAAAAATAGATTTCGGTAGTGGACGCGTCTGTGAACGGCTTGACTTGGAGATTCTTCCAGTTTTTTCACGCGCCTCGGAATAGCATCCTTGGGAACGCGGAACAACCTCGATGCAGCACGAATGGAGTAAGTCCTGTCCTGAAGCGCAAGCAGTGCTTTTTTTCATGTCGTTTTCCTCCCATGAAGCTCTAGATGATATCCTCTTGTACATCCGGACCCTTCTGAACAAAGAAATATAATGTATAATGATCGCAACTAAATGGTTCACTTAATAAGACACTCTCTTATTTATTAAAACTGCACGTAAATTCGGCCTAGCATGCAAGTCATTTTTTATATCGTGTCAAGACATGTAAGCCTGTGTTTGTTTGATTCGATTTTCATTGTGTTCTTTTTTAAATAAGTACCTATGTGTAGCAAGCTAGTTACAAGCTAATAAGTATGCATGTCTACAGCAAAAAACGTATACGTGTGTTGTTTGTATTTATATGATTGTTTTTGTTTGTTACCTCAAAGCTCACCTGTACTTTTTTTTTTTTGCACATTGTATTAGACCGGCCACTAGCCACTTTAGGCTATCGGTCCAAATCATCCTTGTATTTTCATATATCTGTTCATGAAAATAAAGTTCCACTGATTGATTGATTGATTGATTGATTGATTGATTGATTGATTGATTGATTGATTGATTGATTGATTGATTGATTGATTGATTGATTGATTGAATTCGATCCCTTTTTGTCTCGTTTTGCCCCTCTCACATGCCTGAATTCAAAAAAAATTTCACCTTTGACCCCCGGCACCAAGTGAACTAAATTTTTGATGGCATTTAGCCAGTAGTATAAAGCAACAAAATAAATACTCACGTTGTTGTACTAACGCCGGAGTAGCTTCATGCACGGATCCGAAACTTTGGCCGAGCAGAATTCCGTCCCTTTTTGGCTGGTCACGAACACACTGACACCAGCCGCGCAATTTTTTCCGGGCGAACGCTGTGAGCGATTATCAACTCTTACAAAAAAAAAAACGTGGACAACTACCGGCACATATTGCTGAAACAGAGAAACAAAGAAAAGTACATTTTTGTATTAGCTATAGAGGTCGGCAAAGTCACAATGTCGCGTTTTGCCCCGCGTATCATTTTGCCCCCGCCTTAACCTAATCGCATTTTTTCGAATGCCTTTCTCTCTATCCTCTCTTATTTCTCAAATCTACTCCCAAATGCCTTTTAAAAGCAAGCGCTCCAGTACGGCTCACCTCTTGTACCTAGCCATATGGATACATGCAGCTCTTCTAAGATTTATTTTTAAGGCGAAAGCCTCTAATGTCTCATGCTCACGTCCGTCCGGCGTCCGTCCGTCCGTCCGTCCGTCCGTCCGTCCGTCCGTCCGTCCGTCCGTGCCCGTCTGTCCGTCCGTCCGTCCCTCCGTGTCCGTCCGTCCGTGTCCCCGTCTGCCCCCGGCATCTCAACGTCTCGCCCACCAGCCACCGCTCTATCATAGTCGCCAGCCAGCCCATGTCAACTCGACCAGTCAAGCATCCGTGTGTTGGTCAGACTGAACTCGGGTTCTTCTCCGCTCGGCCGCTCAGCCACGTTAGAGCTAGGCTATCTAGTTTAGATCATTGAAATTACGTTTTGGTTGTAATTAAGGAGTGGTTTACCGTGTGCAGTGAACTTCTTACTAAGTGTAATTTTGTGTACATATATAGTTTTCACTTTAATTCTTGATTAAATGTTTCGTGTGTTGGTTTGTTAAACCAACGGCTTTGTCAATAAGACTCCAGTGGCTCAGCCATAGAGAGCCGTTACGAACCAAAAGAAGAATTTGCATCACAACACCCAAGGTGCACGTCTGCTTCTTCAAGACTTCTCGTAGAAGTTTCGTAGCTTTTAAGGCGAAAGCCTTCAATGTCTCATGCTCAGGTCCGTCCGTCCGTCCATCCGTTCGACCGTCCGTCAGTCCGTCCGTCCATTCGTCTGTTAATCCGTCCGTCCGTCCATCCGTGTGTCCGTCCATCCGTGTGTCCGTCTGTCCGACCATCCGTCCGTCTCCATCCGTCCGTCCATCCGTCCGTCCATCCGTCCGTTTCTGTCCGTCCGTCCGTCCACCCGTGTCAGTCCGTCCATCCGTCCGTGCCCGTTCGTCCCTCCGTCCGTGTGTCCGTCCGTCCGTCCTGTCCGTCCGTCCGTCCATGTGTCCCTCTGTCCGTCCGTCATTTCGTGTCCGTCCATCCGTCCGTCCGACAAAACAAAAAGACATGGCATAATAAGTCGAATGGCCACAAGCTCTCGCCGAACACACTTTGGAATGTACAAAGTGTCCTTCAATTTTTTATTTATTTATTTATTTATTTATTTATTTATTTATTTATTTATTTATTTATTATGCCCTCAAGCCCAGAAGTATATCATTGAGTGCAGTGGCAATATGGAATAAGTGTGGTAAATATGGAATAAACAAAAAGTTTTGATAAAAATCTAGAATAGTAAAGTTTCTTTTTAGATGCGAAGCATCTTATGCTCGGGGCTTTGTCCGTCCGGCGTCCCCCCGTCCCGCGTCCCGCGTCCGGCCACTTTCATGAAGTAGGGAAGCACCCATTATGCGAACCAGAACACTGTATTAATATGAAGGCCATCAACCACTACTACAGTCATCAGAGTCATGGCCGAGAGCACAGAGAGGCTGCTTAGCAATGGCTAGGCTGGTGGTGTCTGTCGCCCAGGTTGACCCCATTCCTTAATCTTCCTTGCATGTGTTTGGAGGGGGCTTAGTCCGTCCCTCCTTCCCACACCACCCCAGCGCATGCGCATCCCCTCCCCCCTCTCTGTCCTACGCTCACCCCTTTTTTCTCCTCTAGGAATCCTCTACTCTACGGAGCGGCCCCCGCGTTCCACCCCCCCCCACAGCGCATGCGCATCCCCTCTCCTACGCTCTCCCCCCTCTCTACTCTAGGAATCCTCTACTCTACGAAGCGGCTCCGGCGTCCCACATCCCCACAGCGCATGCGCGTTCTCTCCCCCTCTCTACTCTAGGAATCCTCTACTCTACGGAGCGGCTCCCGCGTTCCACACCCCCACAGCGCGTGCACGTCCCCTCCCCCTCTCTCTCCTCTCCTACGGTCCCCCCCCGTCCTCTCCTCTAGGAATCCTCTACGGAGCGGTGCGCACGACAGGGGGGTGTGACAGCTGCATACTCCGCTGGGGGGCGCCACGGTAGTTCCGCGGTATGAAAATGACGGAGCGCGCGCGCCTCATTCTCTCCTGTGCAGCGCCGCGATGAGCGCCCGGACCACTGCCGTGAAATGAGAGCGGCGACATTCATCCCGCTCAGGCTAATTATCTCCCCGCTGCTTCTCGCATCCACACATGGTTCCCTTTAGCGGGAGATGGGGATTTTTTTATGCGAAGTCAGCTGCACTGTTTTAAAAAAACATCAATTTTAGATGCGAAGCATCTTATGCTCGGGGCTCTGTCCGCCCCTCCCTCCCGTGTCCCGCGTCCCGCGTCCCGCGTCCCCCGTCCCGCGTCCCGCGTCCGGCCACTGTCATGAAGTAGGGAAGCACCCATTATGCGAACCAGAACACTGTAGTAATATGAAGGCCGTCAACCCTAACACAGTCATCAGAGTCATGGCCGAGAGCACAGAGAGGCTGCTTAGCAATCGCTAGGTAGGTGGTGTCTGTCGCCCAGGTTGACCCCATTCCTTGAGTCATGGCCGAGAGCACAGAGAGGCTGCTTAGCAATGGCTAGGCAGGTGGTGTCTGTCGCCCAGGTTGACCCCATTCCTTAATCTTGCTTGCGTGTGTTTGGAGGGGGGCTTAGTCCGTCGCTCCTTCCCGCATCCCACACCACCGCAGCGCATGCGCGTCCCCTGCCCCTCTCTGTCCTAAGCTCACCCCCTTTCTCTCCTCTAGGAATCGTCTACTCTACGGCCCCGCGTCCCACAGCGCATGCGCGTCCCCTCCCCCTGTGCTCTCCTACGCTCACCCCCTTCCTCTACTCTAAGAATCATCTACTCTACGGAGCGGCGCATGCGCGTCCTCTCCCCCTCTCTCCTCTTGGATCATCTGCTCTACGGAGCGGCTCACGCGTCCCACACCCCCACAGCGCATGCACGTCCCCTCCCCCCTCTCTCTCCTCTCCTACGGTCCGCCCCTTCCTTTTCCTCTAGGAATCCTCTACGGAGCGGCACGAACGACAGGTGGTGTGACAGCTGCTTACTCCGCTGGGGGGGCGCCACGGTAGTTCCGTATGAAAATGACGGCGCGCGCCTCATTCTCTCTGCGCAGCGCCGCGATGAGCGCCCCGGACCCCCTGCCGTGAAATGAGCGGCGACGTTCCTCCCCGCTCAAGCGGGAGGAATACCTGGTTAAATACCTGGTTATACAATGTTAGAAGTCTCACGAAAAAAAAAGGAAACTGTTACCAATGATCTTTACAATATCGGCGGGAAAGTGACCCTATTCCAGGCCCGTAGCCAAGAGGGGGGTTCGCTCCCCCCTTCCTCCCTGAAATTCGGATGGAAGGGGGCGTTTCACCAAGGAAAAATAATAAAAATGGGTGTTTTTTGAAGGCAACAAGTAACCCCCCCCCCCCGAAAAAATTCCTGGCTACGGGCCTGCCCTATTCGATGCATCAACAAGAACAAAAAAAACACGCGGAAGAATGCCTCGACTTGCACAGAGGGGCCCTGACCTTATGACGGCAACGCACACGGTGTGATGCATAATGTGGCCTTGCAAAGAATTGTGTGGGCAGTGTATACGGATGACGACATGGCATCTGCAATAGCGCTCTATTCGTAAATCTTCGTCGAAAAGACGGCCAATGAACTCTGAGATCAAATTTCATGGATTGCGGTGCTCGCGGTTTTGTTATGATTAGTAAAGGATAAAACAAACGGAGTTATTTTGTACAAGTTCCAAGGCATTGATTCTTCTATCCTGGCCCTGTATACATCCACATCACTATGGCTATCGGTATGTGTGCTATTAGACAGTAAACAGTAAAGGCCTCCAACGTATATCTATAGAACTCCACATGGTATGGTGCAGATATAGTCCGCCTCGGTGGTACAGTGGTTGCTGATCCGACGTCGAGGGATTCGATGCCGCCCGTACCGGTCTTACGTCGATGGATATAATAATAATTGTTGGCGGTTGAACGTCCCAAAACCACGCTATGATTATCAGAGACGCCGTAGTGGAGGGCTCCGGAAATTTCGACCACCTGGGATTATCTAACGTGCACCTAAATATAAGCACACAGGCCTCAAGTATTCTCGCCTCCACCGAAAATGCGGCCGCCGCGACTGGGATTCGATCCCGCGACCTTCGGGTCAGCAGTCGAGCGTCATAACCAATAGACCACAGTGGCGGGTGTACTTCGATGGAGGCGAAATGCTTGACTTCTGTGTACTTATGATTAAAAACGGCGCAAAAGAACACGAGAGACAAACGAAGGATACACGAAGACAGGTCGTTTGTGTCTCGTGTTCTTTTGCGCCGTTTTTAATCATGAACTTTTTATACCAACTCGCCCAACTGTCAGTATTGCTTCTGTGTACTTTGCAGCCTCTGGCGTTCTTCTGTGTACTGTGCGACCATCTGGTGTTCTTTAACATGCACTCTCACTGAGAGTGCATGTTAAGGAACACCAGATGGTCGAAACTTCCGGAACCCCCCTACTATAAGGCGTGCCTTATATGATCACATCGTGGTTACGGCACGTAAGACCGTGCATATTAGTATTATTTTGTAGATATAAAACCTTTGTCCGGGAAGTTCCGAGACTGTGTGCATTAAAAAAAAAATGCTTTTAGCATTGAAATCATTGGTGCATCACCTCTTCGAAATAGTCTCCCTTGCAGTCTATACACAGCTTCCAACGCTTCTTGAGGTCTTGAAACACTTGGAAAAACGCATCTTTTGGCAGGGCTGTCAGCTCCTTTGTCGTGGCGTCTTGAAAGGCCTCCACGCTCTCCATCCAGCGACCTTTTCGGGCTCTCTTCACACGAAGAAAAAGGAAACTTTGCCGTTAAGCGTCACGAAGGAGCTCATACGTCTGTGTGGCTGTCTTTGCCAAGCTTCACACGGAATTTAATGTTTACACCTTTTTCCGAGGTTCACGTCGATCTCTCCACATTCACTCACAGTAGAATGCGCAGACGACTTGTGATAAAGTATTTCTCTATATGTATTACCATCTAGCGGCTGCCACAGCAATTAACATAAATAGCTCAGGTCAGCCCGAAAACATGGCGCTGCACATACGCACCAAGATTTGTTCTGAGGAATCATTTCTAGAGAAGAAAATAAATCAGTCTCGAAACTTTACGGACAAAGGTTGTTGGTAGATATAGATTAAATAGGAGGAGTTTACCTACACAACATCATATAGTGTTGTGTCAACATAGATAGAGCAGGAGCTACTTAACGAATTGGAAAATAAATGTTCGTCATGTAAGCATGCGAGAGCTATAATGCGCGTTAGTTACAGTGCTAGCGCAAGGGCAACTGTCACGTATTATTCTCTCTCTTTTGTTTATTTTTTTACTTGGCGTTGGGCAATCTAAGATTAGCAGGATAAGCCTCATAGCTTTTGTATTAGCGAAACAGCAACCGCCACCACAATAGCCGTGCCCCGCGCGCCACTTACGTTTGTCGATTATAGCAAACAATCACACTAGGACAGTATAACGCTCGCTGACAAAACGTATCGTTGCATTCTCCTCGCGTTCATTGCTCGCTAATAGGCTAATACACAATGCCAACAAGCCCGCATTCGCAATATATTGGAACGGGAAGAGCCGGTCATTCATCATTTCCATATCCTGCTGGCAGAGACGCGTTATCGCATACGCCCCTTTGTTTTTATAACGTGTGACTTTCTTTTTCTGTTCCTGTGCTTTCGCGCAAACGTTACGTGCGATCGCAGCTGCATCGAGGTTCGCATCAGCGTTGCAGCACCTCTCTGTTCTACGAGCTACGCCAAAAGGGAATAAGGTAAACATGGCGCACCGGACCTATACGGCTTCAACAGAGAAGCTTGCGAAAGGGCATCGTTAGGGTCGCGACACGCTGCTGCAGCCATACGAGATCCCTGCAGAACATTTCCGTCCCTTTTGATCCAGCATTGTAATTACGTTCGGCTGTCCGCCCCGGGCCACGCCGTCTAGGTGACATTGCCCCGCCGCGCGTGCTGCCCAGTGTTTCGGGGGTCGTGCTGTTGTCTCGCACCGGAGGGCGGTCGATTTCCTAATCTTCTCTGTGCGATAGAGCGCGTCAGCTTGTCGCGGCGAGCGTGTGGGGCGAGTGAGATAGCAAAGTGGGCGATTGTATCCCCGTGACCCCATTCCTCGCCTGAGGCTGATGTATAGTACACCTGTATTCGCTATCAAGGTACGGTAGGTAAAAACTTTTTTTTTCCTTTTTTAAGGAAAGGCACAAAGGGATACAGAGAGGGAGAGGTTGCTACGCACGGTAGTTCTCCGCTATACCCTCCCTGCCCAAACCAGGATGGCCACTTGGATGTGGGGTTTGAGCCGCGCAAAGAAGCTTCCCACTTCTCCTCATTACCCAATACTTTAAGGAAGGACGAGGGAGGGAGCGCTGAAAGCACCCCCGCATGATATGAAGAGCCTATGGAGAACGGGGTTTGTAGCGAATGTCATGCGTCTCTTAGGAGAACGCTTGCCGCAATCTGGTGTGGTGAGGAACAGATTTACTTACGAATATTGCAGCCGTATTAAATGCGAACGCATTTCTTTGCGTACTACAAGCACTTTGAGCGTTTCTATCTACGTATCTATCTATCTATCTATCTATCTAGCCGCCTACGTCTGGGGGGCTCTCATGATCACCTCCTTAAACTTGAGGTTGACCAAAATAAGTGTGGGAGGGTAAGAGGATTTGAGAAGTATGCCTGGCTAATCGTGACTTTAATAACGTGAAAATCCCGTCGCGTAAGTCGTCAAACTCATTTCTGCAGACACGTATGGCTCATACCCGTAAATCACGAGCCGCGGTATGCGGGTATGAGCCACCGGTGTTTGACAATTTGCATCTACCCAGGAACGGCGAGGCCAAACATTGCTTGTTTAAATGCAGAGCCTTAAGAAAAACTGACATCGGCGGCGTTGACCCGACGAATGCAAAGAATATAAATCAGAGCCCAGCAGGAATCGAACCCAAGCGTTCTGCGTGGCAATCAAGTATTTTACCACAGAGCCACGTCAGGTCTCGAAACTGCGTTGGAAAAATACCCTATGCAGGCGTAATGTTGGTGAAACGTCAATTGTAATTGCAGTGCTGGCTATCTCATTTTAAAAACATTGCATATGTACTCCTTTGATAAAGGAGTCATGTCGGGTTAACGTCATTTGTATACTTAAGCGCCATGCACTGTAGTTGGTTTATGTAGCACTATCCAGGGCTACCATCCTCGCAAGCACAAGCTACATATCAGCTCACCGCTTCTGGTGTTGTAATATCCACGTTTCTTTTGGCATCATTACGCAACTGTAAACAACTGGTTGTATGAAACATATGCGACTGTTCAACATATGTCTGTGCGTTAAACATTTGTACATACCTTTAACGTCATTTCGTAACGTTTCGCTCAATACAAAATTTACACCCCAGTCACCTTACCTCCGCATGCTTCGCATAACATCGATTCCCATGGTACTTGGGATCTGCCTAATTTTTTCTTTTTAAATATATATGAAAAACATGGGAAAAATGGGTTAGAGCTGGCTGTCTCACCAACATGATATGAATCCTGAAGAGACACTTAAAAACAAGAAAAGAAAAAAAGAGTCTTTACACGAGACGCAGCAGAGACTACAGACCCGCCGGTGATTCCTCTGTGACCTAAATCTGAGACACAAGGTGCAAAAACAGCCCTGTGCTTAGAATTCGGAGCGTGCAATTAAAAACAAAAAAAAACACCAGGGGTCCAAAATTAATCCCGAGGGTCCCCCCTACATCGAGCCTCATATATCTTCGTTTTCACACATAAAACCGAGCTTTTTTTTTTTGTTGTTGTTGTTGTTGAATAGGTACCTATAGATAATACAATTTGAATACAGTGTGCAAAGCAAATTACAATATATTAACTTGTAATATGCTTAAGTAATGGAATAACAAAAGTACGAAGAGGCAGATCGCGCACAAAACTATCTAATTTGTTTCGTATGCCAGCGGGAAGAGGGCAACTGAATTAGTCCCTTTTTTTCTTCGTGTGTGCAATTACGACGAGAGGTACAGCATGGAAGAACTAAGCCAGTAACTATGCGCTATAACAGAGCCAAGTTAGCACTCGGTGTATTGCTTTCTTTCATTTGCTTATATCTGTATATCATTATTGTTAATTTTTTAATCGCACTAATTCTGCTACTGTTGTTGCAGGTCAAATATTTATGTTTATTATGTACAGGAGGCCCCAATTCAGTTTAAACTACGGCACTTCCGTCTGTATACCCTTGCTTTCTACAGTTTATTGTGAAACAGTAAAAAATTGATTGATTGATTGATTGATTGATTGATTGATTGATTGATTGATTGATTGATTGATTGATTGATTGATTGATTGATTGATTGATTGATTGATTGATTGATTGATTGATTGATTGATTGATTGATTGATTTTGGTCGAGTGTCCCTGAAAGACACCGAGCATTACCCCTCGCCCCAAAGGCGTCATAGTGCAAGGCGTCATTCACGTTCTTTGCGCCGTGACGCTCCTTGCTGCGCAGGCCTGCACCCGCCGTTGGGCTGGACAGCGGCGAAACACTTTAGAGGACGCCTATAGTATAATATAAACACTGGATGCTTTGATCGATGTTCGAAACGATCCGGCCTTCTAAACTCGACGCCCGTGCTTATCTATACATGGACGTATTCTCAAGGCTCAGATTGCGACAAACTTCCTTAAGAGTCATCTTCAATGGGGCGCTTAGTGAACACAAACGACACAAACCAAAAAGTACAGGACATAAGGCAACGAGCGCTCGTTGCCTTATGTCCTGTACTTTTTCGTTTGTGTCGTTTGTGTTCACTAAGCGCCCCATTGAAGATGAATCAAAACCAACTAGCCCACCTTATAGCTCTCTTCCTTATTCTCAGAACGCGACAAGGTTGTTGCTTGATCTCCTTGTCGAAGCTTATTACATCTAAAGCCGTAGTGCAGTTCTGAGCTAGCGGCCTGCAGCAAGCGAGTACGGCCACAGCGCGAGGGCCGTGCACCTGCCCCTGGCAGCTCGCTTTCCACCGGGGTTATGATTGGAGCGGCACGGCAGAGTAACGTCGGCCCGAAGGCTTGATCCCGCGTGGCCCTTGATCGATATGCCGCTCAGAGAACAAAGGCGGCCACATCGAGACGCTTGCAGCTCGACAGGTCTTTGACGCACGTGGCGGGGAGGCCTGGCCTGTGTCCCACCGCCGCCGCCGAACCGACAACGCTTTCTGACTTCTTTTTCTTTATCTTCGCTGCGTACTTGACGTCAATGTTGCACGTCTTTGCGTAGGCAGATCAATATACGAGACGAATATAAGTGAGCGAGAAAGAAAACATCGTCCGCAGTGCGGTGAACGGACGTAAAGATCTGGCCCAGTGATGCGGCTCGTCTGTCGAAACTCCTATACGTTGCTCTTAGGATCCGGTCATTTTTTAAGGTTGCTACTTCAACGTTCGCCCTCGTCTGCCTCTTCCTTATCTATCTATACGTGTCATGTGTCGTTACACTGGAATATGTTTTTATATATTTTACGTAGTCATATGTATATATACAGGTATGCGGCGCTCGTCGTATGACACAAAGCCACCCGAGGACGTCAAGCTTGATTCTCGGCTTCGTATGACTCAAAAAAAAAATAAAATAAAAAAACCGGCAGATCCCACGCACCGTGGGAATCGATGTGATGCGAAGCAGCCAGCAAGGAGCAAATCATGCTGTACATAATATGCAGGTCATTATTTACATGATAGGACCTGTCATTTGTGTTCGTCAAACAGTCACGTCGCGAAATACAAATTTTGGTGTATATCAATCTAGCGAACTGGACGCAAGCGCACCATGAGCGTGACATGTAAATGGCATTGTAGATGACATGCATGCCACGATTTTCATGTTACCACCTGCCACTTATGTTCGCTATATCGTCACATCCCGCAATACCAATTTTGGTGTATATTAAGCTAGCAAATCGGACGCAAGCGCACCACGAGCGTGGCATGAAGTGGCCTTGTAGACGCCATGCATGCCAAGATTTACTTGTTACCACCTGCCACTTATGTTCGCTTAATTTTTTACCTCATATCACAGCGAGACGCGAGACCAATCTGCCTCCATTTCTCATGCGTTCGTATTCTCGCGCTGTGCGCATCGTGCAGACGCCATCCGCGTTCCAGCGTTTAAATTGACGGACAATTTGTCAATTCCAAAGTGTGTTCCTCGAACGCCTGTGCCCACTGAGACGGGGTCGGTGAGAATGAAACGTGATGCGCGCGTCTCCCTCCGCGCATAATTAGAGACGCTGGGCAATGCGACGTTACGCAAGCAAAGCGCGAGCTCTGTAGAGTCCAACGCGACCGGCGTCCGTTTGCGCGCCCCGGCGCCCACCTGGCACTGTGCCAGGGCACGGCTGGAGGGACGGATGTACAGACGGGCGGACGTGAGCATGAGACATTAAAGGCTTTCACCTTAAAATTTGGTGTATATCAAGCTGGCGAAACGGCCACAAGAGTGTCATGAGCGTGGCATGCAAGTCATCTTGCACATGACATGTCATGATTTGCATATAACCACTTGTCATTTATCCTTGTCATAAAATCACCTCGCTGAATACCATATTTGGTGTATATCAAGCTAGCGAAACGGCCACGGGAGTACCATGAGTGTGGCATGCAAGTCATGTTGCGCATGACATGTCATGGTTTCCATATTAAAACGTCATTTATGCCCGTCATACAGTCACGTCCCTAAATACGAAGTTTGTTGCATATCAAGCTAGCAAAACGGCCACGAGAGTGTCATGAGCGTGCCATGCAAGTCATGTTGCACATGACATGTCACGATTTCCGTATTACCACTTGGCAATTATGTTCGTCATAAAGTCATGTCAGTCAATACCAAATTTGGTGTATATCAAGCTAGCGAAACGGCCGTCAGCGCGCCATGAGCGTGGCATGTAAATCATGTTGTATATGACATGCAGGTCATGATTTTCATATTACCACCTGTCATTTATGCTAGTCATACAGTCACGTACCTCAATACCAAACTTGGTGTATATCAAGCTAGCGAAACGGCCACGAGAGTGTCATGAGCGTGGCATGCAAGTCATGTTGCACATGACATGTCATGATTTCCATATTACCACTTGGCATTTATGTTCGTCATACAGTCACGTCACGCAATACCAAATTTGGTGTACATCAAGCTAGCGAAACGGCCGTCAGCGCGCCATGAGCGTGGCATGTAAATCATGTTGTACATGACATGCAAGTCATTATTTGCATATTAGCACCTGTCATTTATGTTCGCCATACAGTCACGTCGCTCAATCCCAAATTTGGTGTATATCAAGCAAACGAAACGGCCGCGAGCGCGCCATGAGCGTGGCATGTAAATCATACTTTTCATGACAAGTTATTCATGATTTTCATGATATGACCAGTCATTTATGTTCGTCATACAGTCATGATATGCCATACCAAATTTGGTATAAATCCCATTAACGATACGGCCAGGAGAGCACAAAGTCGTAGGCGGCTAGATAGATAGATAGATAGATAGATACGCTCAAAGTCGCCGAAGTTCGCTAAGAAATGCTTCGCATTTAATAAAAAGATGTGCTCACGTTTTGACGCGTGGCTCAAAGTAATTTCAGACGCTGTCAATTTCAGGTGACATGTAAGCCTTTTTATACGCAGGCATCGCGTCTGTTTGTGCGCAGATGCAGCGCATGAACCTCGCGTATACGCGTGCCTTTATTATTTTTTTTTTCAATACGTATTTCTTTGTTCTCTTTCTTTCGCGGAGAGTGACACGCCTATCTGAGCAAGCAAGACGACTCTCAGCGCGCAAACACGTGAAACACGCGAACGCCGTAATTATAGTTAGCTATTCGTTGGCACAGATTTTCTCGTGCCAACGTTGCCTCATTTATAAAAAACCGATCAAAAATAAAACATTCGCTCGACAACAAGCTGAGAACGCAGTACGTAGAGGCTTCGCTCAAAAAGTCCCAGGGTCACTTACGCATTCACCTAAGACCATAAGCGTTCGCAGGTTTCGTCGCAACGCCCCCCCTCCCTATTAAGTCAGTGTATGGGGTGGACTTTGTGCCCCCCCCCCCCTCTTAGGTGACTAGGGGGAGGCGCCCCCCCTGCCCCCCGTGGTGCGCACGCCTATGCCTATGACGACCGCAAGGCGAAAGCCGTATTCTCCTCATCCTTCACAGTCGATGTATTGAACATCCCCCACCCCCCTCCGAGATATTTCTACACCTATAACGTGGTTTTCTTACGGCCTCAAAGATCGGAGGCCGTGCAAGCTTTCTGTACCTCAAGCGGTTTTTGCGCTGCCTCCGTTATCGCCCACCTTTGACCAAGCGAAGATGTCACGTAATGACGTCGTCGTGATAGATCACGTTGAGTGACGTCATAGTGACTTCATGTTGGCGTCACAAATTGTGGCGATCCGTGACATCATTGTGACGTCATGAGGTGGCATCGCCACGTCACGATGATTATTTGCACCACCCGTGTTGACTCGTCGACGCCGATGGTCAATTTCGTGTTTGATGAGATGTCTTTTATGCTTAATGATGTTGATACTCGTTTCAGAACATATGCGGATGATACCACTCTATTTTTTATGGTGACAGCCTTAACAATTTCGCAACACAGGTGAACAATCCTCTAAAGAAAAGCGAGAAGTATCACTGCGCAGAGCACCAGCACTGCACATACGCAAGGTAACCGTTCAAACGCTCAGTTAAAGCAACATGAGCGCGTTACAAAGAAATAAGGTCCAGCGCTCGCTGAAGAGGGGCGCTAACTGAACTGACCAAACTTCTCACTAGGCATCGGTCATGCTTTCTTCTCGCGATGTCACCGCCGCCGCCGGTTCTGAAACAGCCAGGCAAGCCTGTGGCGAAGGCGAAATCTGTGCTTGCATAGCTTTCCAGCCTCTCTAGCACAATGACTTGCACTCTCGTGGCAGCGTCCTACATTTCCCTTCCAGACTACATTTTAAAAAATAAAGAAACGCCTGAGCGCGTGCTGCACGTTTTTTGCGTGTGCGGCAAATGTGCAGACCAGCAAAATGGCGACCCTGCTGCTAGCGCTCCTCGCAGATGACGTCAAGTGCATACCTCCTACACATTTATTTATCTCTGTATAGGTGAAGTAACATTACGCTGAATGTTTTCAAAATGTTTGGTGAACTCACAGTGGAGAAATCCCAACCGCTGTTTTAAGAGTTCATTGTGTGGTGCGGGCTTTTTTTTTTTTTTTTTTTTTTTTTTTTTTTTTTTTTTTACTGTTTAGGACTTGCAAAGTGATCCAGGCTAGTCATTATTAACATCATTGAGGTATCCATTTATTTATTTTTGTATAAGTACGATAACACTACTCTGAATGTTCTTACTATATTTGTGGAACTTCAAGCCTATACTGGAAAAAATGTCAACCGATTTTGTAAGCTTTAATTGTGTGTTGCGGTCTTGAGAAGTTAAGAGAAGATGTTTTTGTTATAATTGCGATATCCATTTATTTATTGTAACTGCAATAAAATTAGTCATTTTTGAAACTATTGGAGCGAGAAATTTCCAAATTTGCATGCCGCTTTGAGTCCTTGAAAAGCCTGCGACGGGTCCTCGAAAGTCCTTGAATATCCTTGAATTTTTGCTTTGGAAACCTGTACGAACCCTGTTTTGAGCTGTTATCTCCGCTTGCGCAGTCGAAAACGCACAAACGAAGTGAAATCGGTTGATCGCGCACGATATAGTCACGCGAGACAAGGTATAACGGGCGTGCGACTGCATGGCAAACCCGGGTAGGAAAGAATTCACATCCGGTATCTCTCTTATACATACCAATCGTGCGCTGATTTCCTCATGACGTCACGTGAAAAGGCTGTTGGCGTCACGAATTGTGCTGAAAAGACGGGAAAGGCCAGCGTAGAAAATGACGCGCTCGCTCTTTGAATTTTCCGAGGTGGCCCTTTCACGTTCACTGGCTTCTCTCATCATCATCATCATCATCATAATAATAATAATAATAATAATAATAATAATAATAATAATAATAATAATAATAATAATAATAATAATAATAATAATAATAATATCAGTAGATGCTGAAACTTTTTGTTAATATATACAGAGCGTGTTCGTGCATCCATTTATGAAAATGGCGGGGTGAGCTATATTGTATGTTTGTCTTCGCTTAACCTTGGCGCGCGCACTGCACGATAACAGCCTAGAATACTAAAATAGGCCTAGAAGAACCTGTAGTTCCGTACACAGCGCCTTACGTCGCTTAAAAAGGCTGCATCAAAAATCTACAAATAGACATTTTTGATGGCGAAAACATACATTGTCTTCTCGGAAATGAGTGCGAAGAGGAACGGGGCATTTCCCTCGAGTCACGTCGGGGAAATTTGGGATGGGAACAAGACGAATATCGCGGCCTCCTCGAAGGCCGCTCGAAGAAATTCCACGTTTATTGAAATATCCCATTTCCTTTGCTTCACCGTCTCAGTGGCACCCCCAGCATTTGATGACTTATGCAAAAATATGTTCAAAGTGCTAAAAGCAGAGAGATAACTGGTCGAAAAAGAAGAAATGAAACGTTTATGTCGTTTGCCTATCTATCTATCTATCTATCTATCTATCTATCTATCTATCTATCTATCTATCTATCTATCTATCTATCTATCTATCTATCTATCTATCTATCTATCTATCTATCTATCTATCTATCTATCTATCCATTTCTTTGATGACTTTCGTCGAAGAGCTCATTGGTGCTGTCACGCGCAGAATATGTATATGCAGTCGTACACCAGAACAGCAGAATGACGGCACATTTCCACAGGGAACATCCAAGTGAACGCATAATATGGCGTTCCATATCCTTTTATTGAACGAAAGTTCAGCGAGAAGAGAGAAATAACGAGGAATAACTCCACCTGTCTTGATTTGACAGCTAAATTTTCGCTGTCTGCGTCAACGTATTGTTTTTTTTTTCTCGCTCTCGGTTTTTCTGCTTGCCCTGAGGAACTGCTAACTCGACTTATTTCTTCTTTCTTTTTCCCCTTTCTTCCTTCTGTACTGCGGGAATTATGTTGAAAAGAGCCCAAGATTGCAGCGACTATTATAATGCTCTGATTTTGCTACTACAATGTCTTTCACTGCTTTGAAGCATTGAAGAAGAACTCTGCTACGCGTTCTCTTTGTCGTCTACTTCGCTGCGATAGCCGCAAAGGGCTTCACAGTGTTGAAGTTACCACATTATAAGTGAACTGAACTCGTGGTATCTGCCACCAAACATAAGCGATGTGACTTTTGTTGAGCCGTTGATGAAATACCATTGAGGATGTGCTTTGAACATCAGACTCTCACAATGCTGTTGTTCAGTGCAGTGTAGGCTAGAGCTCGATTCAGCCATGTCTCTTCGCGTCAGACAGTGATGTTTTGTTTTTTGTTATTGCGCGAAAACAGTCAATATATCTTCATTTGTTTCCTTCAAAAACTGCCTCAGTGAAGTCTGCGAACGATGAAGATCTTCCGAAGTTGCGGTTTTCAATATCCCATGTCCGCTAGGTATGTAAGGGCCAGATTCATACAGCTTCATTTTGTAAGTTCATTCCGTTTGCAAATTAACTGGCCGCCATCTCTAACGCGTCCAACGTCTTGACTGCCCGGCAAACTGTTTTTGCGTAACTTGCTTATATTTTTTTTTACAGCAGCCCCATGGCCATGGCCACAAAAATGTTATGGCGCTTGAGCCGGCCAATAAACGTATTGTTGGATATATCGCTACCAATCATGGATGGTCAATGGCAAAAGACACATACGAAAGAAAACCTTTATGCAACCAGCTACAGATATTCAGGGTCCGAGTGATCCCTGCACCTTCGTTCCCTTTCGATTTGTCGCGCTGCTGTACTAACAGCATGTCGATAACTATGACTGTTCACTTTCCCACCGCCAACGATCTGAAACTCGTACGAAACAAATGATATTGACATACTCACCTTAACACCTAAAGCACATATAGAATATTTTGTAAGGTCCAGTGTATAGGCTTTTCTGTATATGCTTCTATTTGTATATTATACTACTGGGCTATTTCATTTTTGTTGCAACTAGTTTACTCCTCTTTTTTTTATGTTATCTCATATATGTATGTGCCACGTTATCATTTTAATTGCTGACTGCGTTTTTATTTCTCTGCCATGTATGTAGCATGTATGCCTAAGGCGCACTCAAGCTACGGTTTTGCAGTTTTTGGCCTTTCGTCCTTTCCCCATTGCTCTATGGGAAATATCAAGACAACTTTTTTTTTTAATATTCCGCAACTGCACTCTAACCACCGCTGTTCTTCTAGTATAGTATAGATGTATAACCACTCCGATCGCTCCAGTAAGCATCAGCGTTCGACGATTGGCGAACCGCGCTTCGATCACCGGAAATCGGAGTCGACGTGCGGCGAACGGTTGCTTGGTACGGCCCAGAGTGCTCTAATGGCCCCGCGCAGTGCGCAGGTTGCGAGCTACATGCTCCCTTTTGCGAGTTCCGTGCACCATGGCGAAAGCAAGACATTCGGGCTTTCAATTCATTCGGTATTGAGTACTCGGGGGAACGCAGATCTATGTAAGTAAACAAGGGACTTGCCCTCTGTCCGTTGACAATCCCTCCGCAAGGCTGCCGCTATGAAGTCATTGCGCATGGTTAGATTAACGGTCGATAGGTGGTTTTCTGAGGCAACCCGTATCTGCACCACTTGACTGCACGGATTTAGTGAGTTGGAGTGTAGACATTCGCAGGGGCGTGATCCATTACACGATCGAGGCACCGCTATGTTAATGACCGTTGGCAGGGCTTCCCAGGTTCTGCGGACGCTTGGCCATTAGGCTCCTTCTAAGCATGCACTTGGGTGTTCGTTTGCCCATCCGAGTTAAGTTTGCGTCTACTACTGTATAATACATATCTCGCACTAAATATGTTGTTCATTTTCGTTTCGTAATGTATGCGAGCAAAGTGGCTAGGGCAAGTTTCTTCTTTTTCTTGTTCATTGTTGTTCTAAGCGAAGTCTCGTTAGTCCGACGGAACTTGCGCATGCATCCTCGATTTTTTTTCTGCTAGCATCTTGGCCTTCAAATCGAGTTCCGCCTGCACCGTACGACCTAACGCTTCTTAGTGGTAACTCATGCGGCCCATGTGTATCCGGGTATAGTTGATTAATTGCTTTGATTTCCCCGAATGGATCTACGTTCGTGAGCAGTTAACTACCAGTTACGACAAAGAGGAGCCTTGTTTAATAGCATACGCAATTTTTCAGAATTAAAAAAAAACGGCAGATCCCATGCACTGTGGGAATCGATGTAATGTAAAGCAGCCAGCAAGGAGCAAATCATGCTGTACATGTATGCATGTCATGATTTACATGTTAGGACCTGTCATTTATGTTCTTCATACAGTCATGTCGCGCAATACCAATTTTGGTGTATATCAAGCTAGCGAACTGGACGCAAGCGCACCATGAGCGTGGCATGCAAATCACATTGTAGATGACATGCAAGCCAATATTTTCATGTTACCACCTGCCACTTATGTTCGCTATACAGTCGCGTCCCGCAATACTAATTTCGGTGTATATCAAGCTAGCGAAGCGGCCGTGAGCGCTCCATGAGCTTGGCCTGCAAGTCATGTTGCACATGACATGTCATGTTTTCCATATTAGCACTTGTCATTTATGCTCGTCATACAGTCACGTCACTCAATACCAAATTTGGTGTATATCAAGCTAACGAAACGGCCATGAGCGTGGCATGCAAGTCATGTTCCACGTGACATGTCATGATTTCCATATTACCACTTGTCATTGATGGTCGTCACAGTCACGTCACTCGATGAATACCAAATTTGGTGTATATCAAGCTAGCGAAACGGCCGCGAGCGTGGCATGAGCGTGGCATGCAAGTCATGGGTCACATGACATATCCTGATTTTCATTTGACCACTTGGCATTTATTCTCGTCATACAGTCACGTCACTCAATACCAAATTTGGTGTATATCAAGCTAGCGAAACGGCCATGAGCGTGGCATGCAAGTCATGTTCCACGTGACATGTCATGATTTCCATATTACCACTTGTCATTGATGGTCGTCACAGTCACGTCACTCGATGAATACCAAATTTGGTGTATATCAAGCTAGCGAAAAGGCCGCGAGCGTGGCATGAGCGTGGCATGCAAGTCATGGGTCACATGACATATCCTGATTTTCATTTGACCACTTGGCATTTATGCTCGTCATACAGTCACGTCACTCAATACCAAATTTGGTGTATATCAAGCTAGCGAAACGGCCATGAGCGTGGCATGCAAGTCATGTTCCACGTGACATGTCATGATTTCCATATTACCATTTGTCATTGATGGTCGTCACAGTCACGTCACTCGATGAATACCAAATTTGGTGTATATCAAGCTAGCGAAACGGCCGCGAGCGTGGCATGAGCGTGGCATGCAAGTCATGGGTCACATGACATATCCTGATTTTCATTTGACCACTTGGCATTTATGCTCGTCATACAGTCACGTCACGCAATACCAAATTTGGTGTATATCAAGCTAGCGAAACGGCCATGAGCGTGGCATGCAAGTCATGTTCCACGTGACATGTCATGATTTCCATATTACCACTTGTCATTGATGGTCGTCATAGTCACGTCACTCGATGAATACCAAATTTGGTGTATATCAAGCTAGCGAAACGGCCGCGAGCGTGGCATGAGCGTGGCATGCAAGTCATGGGTCACATGACATATCCTGATTTTCATTTGACCACTTGGCATTTATGCTCGTCATACAGTCACGTCACTCAATACCAAATTTGGTGTATATCAAGCTAGCGAAACGGCCATGAGCGTGGCATGCAAGTCATGTTCCACGTGACATGTCATGATTTCCATATTACCACTTGTCATTGATGGTCGTCACAGTCACGTCACTCGATGAATACCAAATTTGGTGTATATCAAGCTAGCGAAACGGCCGCGAGCGTGGCATGCAAGTCATGGGTCACATGACATATCCTGATTTTCATTTGACCACTTGGCGTTTATTCTCGTCATACAGTCACGTCACTCAATACCAAATTTGGTGTATATCAAGCTAGCGAAACGGCCATGAGCGTGGCATGCAAGTCATGTTCCACGTGACATGTCATGATTTCCATATTACCACTTGTCATTGATGGTCGTCACAGTCACGTCACTCGATGAATACCAAATTTGGTGTATATCAAGCTAGCGAAACGGCCGCGAGCGTGGCATGAGCGTGGCATGCAAGTCATGGGTCACATGGCATATCCTGATTTTCATTTGACCACTCGGCATTTATGTTCGTCATACAGTCACGTCACGCAATACCAAATTTGGTGTATATCAAGCTAGCGAAACGGCCATGAGCGTGGCATGCAAGTCATGTTCCACGTGACATGTCATGATTTCCATATTACCACTTGTCATTGATGGTCGTTACAGTCACGTCACTCGATGAATACCAAATTTGGTGTATATCAAGCTAGCGAAACAGCCGCGAGCGTGGCATGAGCGTGGCATGCAAGTCATGGGTCACATGACATATCCTGATTTTCATTTGACCACTTGGCATTTATTCTCGTCATACAGTCACGTCACTCAATACCAAATTTGGTGTATATCAAGCTAGCGAAACGGCCATGAGCGTGGCATGCAAGTCATGTTCCACGTGGCATGTCATGATTTCCATATTACCACTTGTCATTGATGGTCGTCACAGTTACGTCACTCGATGAATACCAAATTTGGTGTATATCAAGCTAGCGAAACGGCTGTTAGCGCGCCATGAGCGTGGCATGTAAATCATGTTGTACATGACATGCAGTTCATGCTTTTCGTATTACCACCTGTCATTTATGTTGGTCATGCAGAAATGTCGCATTGTACCAATTTTTTAATATATCAAGTTAAGAAAACGGCCTCAGGAGCACTATGGCCATGGCGTGTAAATCATACTTTTCATGACAAGTTAGTCATGATTTTCATGATATGACCAGTCATTCATGTTCGCCATACAGTCATGTTATGCGCCATACCAATTCTGGTATAAATCCCATTAACGATACGGCCAGGAGAGCACAAAGTCGTAGGCGGCTAGATAGATAGATAGATAGATAGATAGATAGATAGATAGATAGATAGATAGATAGATAGATAGATAGATAGATAGATAGATAGATAGATAGATAGATAGATAGATAGATAGATAGATAGATAGATAGATAGATAGACGGACGGACGGACAGACAGACAGACAGACGGACACAGACAGATACGCTCAAAGTCGCCGAAGTTCGCTAAGAAATGCTTCGCATTTAAAAGGGCAGAACAAGTTCTCCCTTGTATATCATATTAATGATCTTGTTAAGTAAAGGGCGAGAAGAAGAGCAAGGCCCTCCATCCTTCTTTCTGCTGATTGTTATTGCGTTGTTATAGTACGTATTTTTCGTCTGATTGTCGGTGACAAAGCGGCGCCACAGTCATGTGACTCCGTATACATTTGCAGTTCGTATATGTGATCGCCTGAAGAAATACTACCTCCCCATTCGCATTCAGTTAGGAGAGGTACTTTATTTCGATTGGCTGTACTACTTACATTGCTGGCAATGCAGCTCGCTGCTCTTCTGGACTCCCGGCCTTTCGGCGGATCATTGCCGGCATACTCCCGGTTCAGAAGGCTTCCAGTGGCGGCGCACCTGTGGCGTCAGCTCGCGTTAAGAAGTATCTAGATGGGTAGATGCAGATAAAGCACTTTTTTATTTGCCAGCAAATGCTTTACATATAAAGTACTCCGAATGTTGGATTTGAACTCGAAGCCTCCAGAGCAGAGACCCGATGTCTTGCGTGTTTTTCGCAATGCTGATTACTATATATGGCTCCTGAGTAACTTCCTTCGCTGATCAACGCAGCGAGTGACCACACCAACATCGTTCAAGTATCCCGCTTGGGAAAGTCGCGCTGCGTGAAGATTATCTTCAGAGGCGACACTTTGCCATCCCACGTGAAGGTAGGACATTTTCGACACGTGGTTCGTCCGTTTACACCAAAACCACTTCAATGCCACAAGTGCCAGAAAATGGGTCATGTGAGCGGAGTTTGCAGGAACGTGGTGGTTTGCCCCCGATGTGGAGAGCACCACAATGCTGAATTCTGCCGAGCAACTACCCTAACATGTCCCAACTGCCACGGATCACAAGAAGCTTCATCAAGAGACTGTCCGTCAGTGAAGAAAGAATGGAGTGTAATAAAACAGATGGTAAGGGATGGCTCGACACACAAAGAAGCCGCTGATATTGTCAGAAAGCGACAACGACGTTCACGTCACCGACGGAGGTATAGGAATGGCGCTGCCGAAACTGGACCCTCACCGCGACGTCATAATCCAGCGGACCACCAGACGTCTCTTTCCCGACAGCTACCACCACTGCCACCGCCGCCACCACCACCTCCAGCCAACGCCTTACGTTCGGAGAGTCAAAACGACGCGGAAGGGATGAAGGCGGCGGCGGATGTCGAGTGGCCGTCCTTACCATCACTGCGCGTCCACAGAGAGACGACACAAGATTCTGCTAATGATCTCCGCGACAAAGACCTACGTGTCATTGCCGTGTTGAGGTCATTGATAAGCACAATGAGAACACTCCTCATCGGATTGACAACCTCAGCTCGAAGCGCATTGCAAGTTCTGGATACCTTGGAGCCAGTCCTTGCAAGCCTTCGTTAACATCATGAACTGCAGACTACTTCGTCTACGACAGTCGAAGGCACTCGTTCTCTGTGACAGTTGTGCCTCGCACGCTGCTATGTGTGCAAGCGTATTACTTGTCCTCTCTTTCCTTCTTCCCTTCTCTGTTATTTTCCTCCCCTGTCCCCCCTTCCCCCGTGTAGGGTAGCCAACCGGGTGCAACCTGGTTAACCTCCCTGCCTTTCCTTTGCTTTTCTCTCTCTCTCTCCTTCGTGCAAAGCAGCGCGTTTAGACTCTTGGCGCATACTATAGTGTGTACTCTAATTGCACCTCGTAGTACGCAAGACAACCACCAAAACGAGAACGCGGCGATGTCAAACTCCTAGGAGGACTCTGGGCAACTGTTGTGACGGATGTGGCCGCAGTGCCTATGCACTGTCGGAGAATAGTTTAGCAAAGACTATTTGACGACGTTGAGTACTATTTACTGTACTATGGGAGACCAGTATGAGCTCAGATCACAAGAGAACAACAGAGGATATCTTTTCAGTCGTCAAATGTGGCATCCCTTCACGGTAAGTGCACCACCCCACCCTAATTTACGAGTTTCTGTGCATTCAGAGTGACGGATGCAAGTACGTTAGTTCGAATTTTCGTCCTCCTGCGTTAATATTTAATCACACTTTGGGCCTTTTATGCAGGAATTCATATTAATTAATTCGGCGAGAATACTGCGAGCGTCTGTTAACTTAATTGTCTCTATTTATCGAGCTTCCGGGGCCATAGAGATTGGGTTCGAAACAATCCGTTGGACCAAATTGGGACATGCGACGATGGGTATGGGCCGTTCTTCGACGAAACCATTTACTTTGTAAACAAATGAACTTCATTATCAGTTGCCTACTTGGTTCACTAAATGAATGCGTAAATGTTAAATGAACTTTTCAAACGCCAATTTGTGTTACTGAGCACGCGAAACAGGGTATATGTGCCTCTTTTCCACAATTATTCATAACGTAGCCTCACATATGTAACATTACAACATCCCATTCCTTCGCCGCCAACTGCCCGAGGTACAGGGGCGTAGGCAGAAATTTTTTTTCGGGGAGGTGGGGTGTGGGGAGGGGGCACCTCCTTGATCTGAAGGGGGGGGGGGGCCGGGCATGCGCACGTGTGGTCGAGTGTCACTTTGGGCCAGAGTTGCCAGTTCCGCTTGTAATAAGCGGATTTGGGCTTCTTTTTTCGCCGAGTCGCTTGTAAAATTTTCCAGCCGCTTGTCGCGTTTTATTGGGCTTTTTGTACTTTTCCAGCAAAAATAGTTGTTTTAGGGATCATCACGTTCACTAATAGCGCGCTTGTCGATAACTTTGAGTAGCTGAGTGTTGAAGTCAGAGATACGTTGGGGGGAATCAACACGTAACGTTAATCGTGCACTGGCACACGTACATTCAATTGAATGGAGACAATGTTAAAACGTGAATAATGCGCGTTCCTTCATAGTTGCGCGTATTTTCGCTCTACAAAACAATTAAACTGACTTTTTCAACTCGCCTTCGAATTTGCCTGACATTTTTTTTAATTAAAATTACAAATATTTTGAAGAATGGGAAAATTTTTTAAATTTCCGCTTCTTTCGGGCTTGTTCGCGAAAGTGGCACCGCTATTTTTGGGCTTATTTTGTGACGATTATTTGCTTGTTAGCTCGGTGGCATCTGGCAACTCTGCTTTGGGCCCTGTATGCCATGGCGAAAAAATATTTCGGGGGGGCACGGGCCCGGTGTGCCACCGCCTGGCTACGCCACTGCTGAGGTATATTGCTAGAGAAAGGTCGACAACTGCATGCTACTGGCATAGCAAGAGGGCGAGGGGGTACGTACACGCACACATACAAGCGCGCGCGTGCCTATATATATGAAGGGTGGCTGACCCCCCTCAAAAAAAAAAAAAAAAAATCTGCCCGCGCTACTGTTTTATCCCGAATGCAGCATGCATGAGATTTTTTAAAAGCAAGGTTGGAGCTCCAAAGAGTTGCAACTCGTCCTGCGGAACTACATTTCATTGGCGGTGCCACAAGGGGGGTAGGGGGTAAAACTGCTCCCCCCCCCATATTTTTTACATGTTGTGTATATATATATATATATATGTGTGTGTGTGTGTGTGTGTGTGTGTGTGTGTGTGTGTGTGTGTGTGTGTGTGTGTGTGTGTGTGTGTGTGTGTGTGTGTGTGTGTGTGTGTGTGTGTGTATACATACACACAAACTAACGCACGAATGTAACATCACCCTCACCCTCGAAAAAACTCACAGGGTCACTTATGCATTCACTTAAGATGACTCGAAGGCGAAAGCCATATTTTTCTTCTCACTCGATGTATTCATCCTGCCCCGCGCCCCCCTTCGAAAGCTTTCTGCGCCTAACGGGGTCTTGCACTGTCTCCAGTATAGGATGCACCTCACCTGGATTGCATTGCCTCCGTGATCGGACCACATTTGACCAAGCTACGATGTCATGTGAAGACGCCATCACGTGACGTTACGTCATGATGACGTTACAGAATTTGGCGATCTGAGACGTTATGATGACGTCATCGCGTGATGATTTTTCCCGCCACTCGTCCCCGACGCTGACGGTCAAATTTCGCGTTTGATGAGGCATATAAGGCTTTCGCCTTAATAAATTTTTGGCTACGCCCCTGTGTGGAAGGTTCGACACTCCTAACCGCCGCTGTGAGTTAAAGGCATTGCGCTGCTGTGGTTGCGGGTTCGATTACGACCGCACCGACCGTGTTTGTTTCGGGTGAAATGTCGGTGGGGAGCAGCAAGTCGCAGCTTTGGCTTAATATCCATGTGCTGCGTGCTTGCAGCTCGCGCAGCTTTTTGTCACGTGACTCCCCTCACGAAGCATATAAGGGTTGAGAGGTTCGGGCCATCTGCCCCAAACAATCGCAGCAGCCGATAAAAAACTCGAAGATTTATTCTAATTTAAATAAACGCCGAATCTCA
>JALIZH010010689.1:0-19849 GCA_030522465.1 Rhipicephalus appendiculatus | reverse complement strand
GATTACGATCGCCGAGAACACTGGAAGTAGAAGAAGGTGTGGCAGCAGCGATTCGGCATGCCCCAACGTGTCTCGCTTTTGCACAGCCGGCTGAATCCGCCGCCGCCGATGTGTCCGCCCGTGTCGTTTCTGCTGGCGTATCTCCGGAAACAACGTTTGAAAAGGTGCAAACTGTTTCTTTTCAGTGCTTTGCATGCATTACTAGCATTCGGTACGAAATTTAAGGCCCAGGAAACGGGCAAAATGGAATTCATTCTGAAAGTGGCGAAGGCGGTGGTGGCATGTACGAGAGGCTGAACGAATGTGAACGTTTTCGACGCGTTCGGACGTTATCTTCCGGCCACTCTGGCGTGGTCGTTTTTGCTTCGCTTCTCAAGTGTGAATGCGCCCTAAGGCATTGGATTTCATGTTCATGCACATTAATCAACGGTTGGCTCACGCATGCGTGACCACTATTATATATGCAATATACCATGCCTCAATCATCAGGCGCTTTTCTTCATTCCTATGCCGGTGAAAAACTGCGCATTCATCGAATATTGGCGTGCATTTACATTCTCGACAATGTAAAGAAAGATTAGAAGGTGAGCCTCCGGTTATCGATCTCTTATGTTGCAATAATCTCTGGTTAATACGGCGTCCCGTCAGTCCAACGTAGAAGCGGCCGCAGCTGAAAGGGACCTCAGTGAATTTGTTGATGTGTTTTACAAAACAAATATCGGTCCGCTTGTTGTCTTTTTTGCTCGCTCATGCTTTCTCTGCACGGCGGCACAAATCTTACGTACCAACCAAGCTCAGCTATCCGTTATTCTAAGCTTTATTTTCACTGTACTCTCATTCTCTTTATTCTGTGTCACTTACTACGGTTGTTATCGCCATCGAAACAACTTTCGGAGCTGATGTTCCGGCGCGCACTTATTTCGTTATTTTTGTGCCCCCCCCCCCCCCCCCCAAAAAAAAAAAACTTGTTCCCCAAGCTCGGTACACGCCGCGCCGCAATGTTTGCGAAACTTTTCGGTTATTTTAGACTGCTCCGATAAGATTGCACGCACGAAGCGGGCAGGCAACCTCATTCTATAGCTAACAACAGTGCCAGTGATAATACTGGAATGGTCTATCAGTTGTGTATAAAAGACAACGCGGTCCGGCGACCATGATATTACCGACGGCCGATGACTGTGTAATCACCGCTGTCAATGCACAGGGTGCATTGCTAATACTCTGAGTTACTTACTTTGATGGGTACATGTTCGCCCAACAAAACGTTTCGAACCTACCAATGGGACTGCCATCTTCTTTACCGTCGCAGCCATGTGACAACATCAACGTCAACCTGGCCACACCAAGTCATCCAGAATAGAACAAAACTTGCACAGTGGACGCTGCTCACAAAACAGGCGCTACTATTTGAAATATTTCTTCAACCGACGTTTCGAAGCTTTCTAGTTTCATTATTTCGAAATAATACTTGTAAATACAGGGGGGAAGTAACACAGAAAGAGGTCCAACAGTTGTCAGTGGCAGCCGGACCTCTCGTTACAACGTGCCTAAATACATTATGGTAAAATGGCGGCAAATACAAATTGAATACAACAATATATTATGCAAATATGCCATGTTTAAGCAAGGAGCACATAAGCTACGCAATGATGAAATGAACGTCAATACACAAGAATGACGCGAGGATGAGTATATCGCAGACATGGAAACAAAATACCGAAAATACGTTAGTTACACAAATTGAGTGTAGTCTTATTTCTTGTTGTGAAGAACTGTTCGTTTCATAAGACTCATTCATTCAACAATCCTCTGAAATCAACTCGCTGTTGATGCAATATTCTTTTCTGCAAGTCAATAAGAATGTAGGACCTGGTGACTCATAGGATACATGCGCCATGAATATTTGGCTGAGTAAGAAATATGGAGAGACGGTCCTAAACCTTGAATTAGGTGTCTGGTAGTGGCCCTCGCACCTCGGCGTTTGTGTGCCTTGGTGTATAGATAGCTTGCCCGTGACGTCATGGGTGCAGCTACATAAGGTACTGGTTCGCCAACACGGCGGCCTAGATGACGTGGAGGCAGCATAATCACATCGGGCTTCACCTGCTTCAAAATTGACAACGATGTGGCCGGAATTTTATTGACGTCTGTCCGTCAATAACGAAAGAACTTGCAAGTGATTAATGATAAAATTAACGGGTGACGTCACAAACCTGGCGTGTGCCATGCGGTTCACCAACACGGCGGTTTCAGTGACGTCAGTGCAAGCCATATATTCCCTGAGTTAACTTTTGTGTTTCGTCGCGCTGCTCAAGCGATCCCGGAGGCCACGTAGAAAGTAGCGCGTGGTTGAGATTTGCCCCACCAGGTGCCGGAATGATCACAGCTGCTCGCGAGAAAAGCGTCGGCTGCTTGAGGGAAGTCATTGAATTCATTTTCATTGACTATCCATTCAGTTAATTGACTCGTTCATTAACAGTTAATTGGACAGGTAACATAAACCTATGACCGGATATCACGTGCATCCAATACATATTTTAACTTGAACCAGACTCATCGATATCGGGTCATTTTTATTTTTTAGAAGACTTTTTCGAGATATTTGGAAAAGCGGAACGAAGTGCTTGATCGAGAGTGCTTGAAGGAGAAGGCAAAGGTCACTCGTTCTTCGTGCCATTAAAAAAAAGAAGAGTGCGTGATCTCCCTGACTACGTTAAAAAACATCTCAAGTAGTTCTTGAATTTCGTTCAATAATAAGAGCAAAATAACTAAATGACAAGAGTGCAATACTAGTCAGTGAGGTGAAGACAGAAAAAAAGTAGTTTCTCATGTATCTCTTACAGCTTTGACGTTTTGCGACACGGCGAATCGAGGATCATCCTCAATCGGTAGCTCTACGACGCCAATAGCAGTGGCCACAGAGCAAAGAGCGAGCAGGATTAACAGGGTCATGATGTCGTGCGTTCCGGAGCACGAAACTCAACTGATCCGAGAATGCCCAGCAAAGAAATGGCATCAGCAAGTACAAAGCCCAGCTGCAACTCCGAATGTCATCGCCTAGAATTCGTTGTAATTGTGAACAATGAGAAGAGCGGGTACATTTTACAACGAACACATCGCTTGCTTGAAAAGGCGCTTATTTTTAGTAACGGACACAAACACCTGCTCCACGTAAGGAATTAAATGGAGGGCACCACAGTCGAATGATATGACGCATATGTGGGCTTGCGAAAGAAAGGCAATTGTTCGTCGGGCTCGTTGATTTGATTATTGAGTGTTCCAGACTCGCCGTCATGGCTACGAGTGGCGTTGGCTAACACTCCCAGGGATTAAACGCACCTAAATCCCCAACAAAGTGGACGAGCGAGCGCCCTCCGTCAAACCTCAATGGATAAAGCATCGGACGCGCAATTTTTATGTTTTAGGTTGGGATCCCATTGACAGAAAGGTTACCGGTTCATCCTCTTGAATTCTTTTCAATTTGGATCGCAATTATTACACTTCAGTTATACAAATTGGAGCAGCTGCGCACTAGTGGTGCAAAGACTGGGGAAGCCGCATAGCAGGTGGTGTTGCTGCTTTCCTTTCTCTCCACCTAAACCTCACTTCCCTTTCTTACCCATTGCTCTACAACACTATACAAGACTTTGCTTCATGTGTCTATATTTTTGTTTCTTTATAGCTATTTCTCTATTTCTTGTTTTGTCGTTTTATAACGTTTTTTTTTCTATTTCTTTCTATTTCGCTCTCGCTCTCTCTGTGGTCATTCACTGACCTTCAATTTTTCCTCTCTTTCTTCTCTCTGTCTATTTCTTTCTGTCTTTTTTCTTTTTCTTTCTCCCTCTCTGTACTCGTACCTATCAATCTGGCACGCGTGTCTGTCTACGCGAAAGATAACTGTTAAGGCATTTCATTTCATCTAGACCGCCACGCGTGCCAGATTGATAGGTTCGCATATTGCATGGGCAAGCGCAGAGTTTTCGTGCCTTCTTTCTTTTCCGCCGCTTGTGGGCATCTTCAGTCGATAGTAGGCGTTTGTGGTGTTCTGACTTTCTTGTGTCCGTGTTTGCGCACCCTGTCTTTTATTGCGATAGCAATTATATGGACACTCTCGGCTGGTTTTCGCCGTCAGCGTCGGCCGCCGCCGTTGCCGCCGCCGTCATCCCCCGTATATGTATATGTATCTAGATATTTATAAAACCCACAAAGAACAATAATTCAGAAAAATGCTTTCGACGGGCGGCATCGAACGAGGGACCTCTCGCTCTGCAGCGCGCGGCGCTAACCACTGAGCCATGAAAGCTCACGTCCTTCAACGTTCCAACGGCGAGCTATTTATTTATACAGCGAGTTTTCAGCGTGTTTCCAGCATTACCGTTGAGATGGGGCAAAGGCCGCGCTCGGCGGAACTTAGCTCGGTGCCCGCCCCGCTCGTCGCGACGCCCGCGCGCATGCACTCATCTCCCTCACGCTCTCTCGCGCACTTTGCTCCGTGGGGGGGTAGACGCCCTTGCGTGAGCTTATCTCTCGGGGGGGGATTGGGGGGGGGGGGGGAGAATGGGGCTTTCGCCGGAACGATAGCGTTGTAGTTACCGGGCGTGCGAAGGTCACTTCGCTCGCAGCAGTCCCCCCGTTTGCGAAAAGAACACGCTTTCCAAATACAGCGAAGTAACAACTGTGACACTTGTTCGCGCTCGTCTGTACCTGTGAATACGTTTTGTGCGTCGTTTTTGTTTGAGGAGCGCGTTAAGTGTCGAGCTGTGAATGTTTTTAGTTCGCTCTCGTCCTGTGCGTGTTGTTTTCGTGCGTCATGTGTGCGTGAGCAGCGCGCTACACGTTTCGACCTGCTTGCCATTCGTCGCATTGACATTCCAATTTGTTGCTATCGCATTCATTGCTTCGCCTTGTGGCGAAACTCTGACTTTTTAGAATATTCGAATACGTAGCAACTAGCTCAGCTCCCTGTTATTCTAAATTCCCATACTAATTGCTTTGGAAATTTTGTAAATATACAAGGTATTTCATACAATCCTTCATACTGAATTCACCATCTGTGCTCCTAAATACTTTTTTAAAACTCCTCATTATTCACTTACACCTTCAATTGTTCTGTAATAGTTCACAAACTTCTAAGATACTTTTGCTCAATTTCATGTCCACATTTTTTAGGTACAGGTATTCCTGCTTTTTGGCCACCCATTTCTTTTCGTTAACTTCATCTAAGTTAGTAAGAGCAGAAAGAAGCGGTCAGAGAACGCATCACAAAGGTACGGCATGCATTTCTTTTTGCTTGCACCGAAGGCTGGAGCAGTGGGCGATTATGAATCACACGGTCTTGTTTGAAATTCCATGGGATATTTATGTACAAAGCAAAAAGCTTTAACGCAATAACAATTTAACCTATCCAAAAATGATAAACAATGAAAGGTGAGCTATCTGCAGTAATATATCGAAAATACGTATAACAATATCAACTAAATAAACTATTAAGCATGTGGACACAGCGTTCAATGCCACTGACTACAGCAGCAATGCATTACGGCCTGCAGACGCACAGCCTTGTCCCTGGAAGTAGCGTCGTTGCAAGTACTCAGACGTATCGGTGGCTGCTGTTAGCCACGCTGTATCCGAGTATGTTTTCGATCTCAACCCTGATGGCTTCCTGGCGCTCCTTGGTGTGCGTCATCCACACTAGTACGGCGCACCGGCGACCGGAGAACACTGGCAGGACGCCGTGAGGGTTCCGGCTGTTGAAGGACACCATTCGGCCGCACTTGGGCCGGACGATGGACTGAAAGGAAGGCGGCAGCTTGTAGCCAGCACCTTAGCAATAACAAACACAGTTAAAACTTGATCTAACGAAGTCATGACCACGCTCAAATTATTTCGTTATGTAAGGAATTTCGTAAAATCAAGAAATCAAAGTTTATCTAACGAAGTGATGACCACGTTTCAATAACTTCACTAAATAAGGAATTTCGTAGAATCAAGAAAGCAATTTTTTGGTCCTAACAAATCTAAAATTGTAACGTAGCGACACCCAAAAAGTTGCCACGGCATTGTTTTTGCCGACAACCCTCACGCGCGCGTCTGAAAAGTCCTAGAGGGCTGGCCCGAGGGCGGTCCAGACATCGGGAACACCATGTCCAGGCGACGGACACCAGGTAGACGGTCATGTGAAGCTATGGCAGGGTACCGGTATGCGATGACGCGGAAAACGAATGCAGCGACTGTGTGAGCAGGCCAAGAGAGAAAGATGGGAGGCGATGGCCAGTGCTACCTGCCGCATAAACCATGAAATAACCAAAGAAACCACAGCAGCCTCTAGCACCACCCGGTATGTCAGAGCGTTACCGACTGCCGCGTCCGTTGTTACGTGCATGGGCGCGGCGTGCAGCCTCCTCAAATGAAGACAGGGCCGTAACTAAGGCCCCTAGATGTTTTAACGCGATAGCGCTAGATTGCACGCTCGTAAAAAAAAAAAAACAATCCCGCTAAAAATTGGGAGAACATCAGTGCTATTTCACAGAGTTATCAAGAAAAATGTCGTTCAGTCGGGTGCGGTGGTCAAACTAGTTCGTTATTTCGGCTTGATGCAATGCTGAACCCTATAGGCATTTGCTGAAAAATGGATATTTCTTCCTTAGATCGAGAATCTTGCAAACTCGGGTTTCGTGGGGTCCAATTTTAACCGCAGTTTGTTAGAAAGTGAAAAGCGCACAAGACGATGACAGTGAAGTGGATTGAGGCAAGCGAGCACTGTGTTAGAATATTTTTTTTCGGAACAAGCCACTTACATGGCGAGAAACCGTAAACACTCCACGCGTGGACCACCCGCATATAATTCCTACCTCTACGCACAAAAAAGGGAGCTGCTTCCTAGAAAGAGCGATGGATGGCTTCGACACGCAATTCACCCTAACCTCTCCATAAGTTGTATTTCAATCAACTTATTGGTCAACTGGTTACATTATCTCACATTGGAGCAGGAATCATGTACCGTCTATCGCTCTTTGTAGGAAGGGAGTGTATTTCTTGAGTAAGCATATAAATTATCGGCGGCCGGGTCCACACGTGAAGTGTTCCGCATTTTTCGCCGTGTAAGTAATTGGTAGTTTCGAAATAAATATATTGTATTAATTCAGAGCACGTGTGCCTTAGGTGTCTTCTCTGCACTTGTTTTCTGCGCTTTTAGTTTCTATCGTGTCTTACCAGCATTCCCAAGCAGCACTATACTCCGTTTCGTGCATCGAAATCAAGGCTATGAGGGCAAGACATTGTAGTATGCATTTTTTCACAAAGCTTATATGTGACTACACAGAACAGAGTGAAGCAGTGGTCTGTGCACACGCGACTACAAGGGTCAGTTGGCCTGACTATGTCGCACAACGCATGCGTGTTTCTTACTGCACGAATGTGCGCAGAGGGCAATGTGATTGATTTGTCTATATTGTTAAATTAATTATTGCATTCATTTTTATAAGACCCTAAAATCCCTAGAATCGCTTGAGGAAACCTGCTTGCCCTAAACGCGCAGATGAAATGTTTTGTTCAGAGCAACGCCACCCAAGCATTGTTAAGAGTCATCGTTATTTGAAGCATTCTAAGGCGCTGCGTACGCGGAAATTTACAAGCAATCGAAGGAAATATTTTATTTTTACCAAAAACTATCACGAAGTCTCAAATAAAAGTCATATGCAGCGGTCAAAGTGTTATTGAAAGAACTCGATAAAAATGAAACCAAGCAATAATTTCGCAGAAGACGCTAACAAAACTAACAATCGTTCCTCTCAGAATTCTGAAGGATGTACAGGGTGGCATATGGATGGCGTGCTTAACTACACCTCGGATCAAAGAAGCAACGTTACAGTCTTCGTAGCGGCACGTTTTGAGTGCAAATGTGGCATTTTTTTTCCCAACTGAGGTGTAATTCTGTGCAAACTTAGTGAGGTCTCATGCTCACGTCCGTCCGGTGTCCATCCGGCGTCCGTCCGTCCGGTGGTGGTGGTGGTGGTGTTGTGCGTCCTGACCACCCTTACTGCGCATGCGCAAACCCTCCCCACGCACCTCCTCTCCTACGCTCCCCCCTCTCTCTCCTCTAGGTATCCCTCCCGCCCGCGGCGTCTACACACCCATTGCGCATGCGCGTCCCCTCCCCCCTCTCTCTCCTACGCTCCCCCCTCTCTCCTCTAGGCATCCCTCTCCGCGGCGTCCACACCCTCACTGCGCATGCGCGTCCGCTCCCCATCTCTCTCCTCTAGGCATCCCTCCCAGCGGCAACCACACCGCACTGCGCAAGCGCGTCCCCTCCCCCCTCTCTCTCCTCTAGGCATCCCTCCCGCGGCGTTTACACCCCCAATGCGCATGCGCGTCCGCTCCCCCCCTTCTCTCCTCTCCTACGCTCCCCCCTCTCTCGCCTCGCAACGCCGACGCAGGCAGCGTCTACTAGCGACTTTCCTGATTGAAAAAACATGGTTGATCCCTCCGTCATAGGAATCGGTATAACACGAAAGAGAAACGTGTCCTTACAGAAGTAGTCGAATGTTTACTGCACATTGATATATAAGAGAGCTTGAACAATGTCTATTGGTGTGTTGAGAGTCATAGCACCCTTTAACGTGGATGCATCCACGTTGATGCTTGGTGGTACATCTGTATCCCGACGACTAACGTCTATGATGAACAATTAAAGAAACCCTCGTGGTCATAGATAATTGTGGTAGCTGTACGGTGAGAGCGGAGTCATTGAAAGTGGTGTGACAGCCAGAATAGCGTCAATGATTGGGCGCCGAACTTGGGCTAAGGTCGCCTACTCGCGGCATGTTAGAGAACGCTGCCCGACCAGAGGGAAACGCAACGCGCGTCGTGTCTTCCCCGTTGGGCGGCTGCTATTTTTCGCGGGGCGAGCTAAGAACATGGCTAGGGACGCGGAGTTAGGGCCACGCGACGCACTCGCGCGTCGCACAGCTATTTTAAATGCGAATGCATTTCTTAGTCGGGCTATGTCAGGCGCATCCGGCGGCGTCCGCGGAGGAGGAGGATAAGTTGAGGAGGTGTCCGCGCACCGGCAGGTGTTATCTCTCCGCTCTCACTCCCTCTCCCATAGCAACAGCTGCGGGCGCGCGTTTATCCTCGCCCCTAGCAACCGGAGTATGTGGAGCGAGAGAGTGTAGGAGAGGGTAGGTGCAGTGCTTCGCCGCTCCTTCTCTCGCCGTTCGCTCTCTCTCCTCCCTGCGCCCCAATCTCCCGTCCGCTGAGCGTGGCATGCAAGTCATGTCGCACATGACAAGTCATGATTTTCATATTACCACTTCTCATTTATGTTCGTCATACAGTCACGTCACTCAATGCCAAATTTGGTGTATATCAAGCTAAGGAAACGGCCGTGAGCGCGCCTTGAGCGTGGCATGTAAGTCATGTCGCACATGACATGTCATGATTTCCCTATTACCACTTGTCATTTATGTTCGTCATACAGTCACGTCACTCAATCCCAAATTTGGTGCATATCAAGCTAACGAAACGGCCGCGAGCGCGCCATGAGCGTGGCATGCAAGTCATGTCGCACATGGCATGTCATGATTTCCATATTACGACTAGTCATTTATGTTTGTCATACAGTCACGTTACTCAATCCCAAATTTGGTGTATATCAAGCTAACGAAACGGCCGCGAGCGCGCCATGAGCGTGGCATGCAAGTCATGTCACCCATGACAAGTCATGATTTCTGCATGACCACTTGGCATTTATGTTCGTCATACAGTCGCGTCACGCAATACCAAATTTGATGTATATGAAGCTAGCGAAACGGCCGTCAACGCACCATGAGCGTGGCATGTAAATCATGTTGTACATGAGATGCACGTCATTATTTGCATATTACCACCTGTCATTTCTGTTGGTCATTCAGAAATGTCTCGTCGTACCAATTTTGGGATATATATGAAGTTATGAAAACGGGCTTAGTTGCACTACGGCCATGGCGTGTAAATCAATTTTCATGACAAGTTAGTCACAATTTTCATGATATGACCAGCCATTCATGTTCGTCGTACAGTCATGTTACGCCATACCAAATTTGGTATAATTCCCATTAACGATACGGCCAGGAGAGCACAAAGTCGTAGGCGGCTAGATAGATAGATAGATAGATAGATAGATAGATAGATAGATAGATAGATAGATAGATAGATAGATAGATAGATAGATAGATAGATAGATAGATAGATAGATAGATAGATAGATAGATAGATAGATAGATACGCTCAAAGTCACGGAAGTTCGCTAAGAAACGCTTCGCATTTAAAAACCGACTGCTCGCGCTGCACAACCGGTCAACGCCGACGCAGGCAGCGTCTGCTAGCGAGTTTCTTGATTGAAAAAAACCGACTGCTCACGCTGAACAACCGTTCACTGACCACCCCGTATATATAGGCACTGGATCTTGACCTTCAAGGTAGTGCCGGTGGGAGATTTCTCCTGTGCGTTGTCGAACGATAAAAAATCGCAGCGTGCGCGTTAACTAAAAGCGGACTGCGGGTCTCTGTGTCCAGTCCGAGTCTTCTGTCTCTCATTGCACATTAGCAGCGATTGGCATGTTCCAGTAGGAAACACCGGTCCATCACTGCGTGATTCATCATCATCATCATCATCATCAGCCTGTCTACGCCCACTGCAGGGCAAAGGCCTCTCCCATGTTTCACCAATCAACCCGGTCCTGTGCTTTCTGGTGCCACGTTATACCTGCAACCTTCTTAATCTCATCTACCCACCTAATTTTCTGTCTCCCCCTCACGCGTTTGCCATATCTTGGAATCCAGTCAGTTACCCTTAATGACCAGCGGTTATCCTGCCGACGTGCTACGTGCCCGGCCCATATCCATTTCTTCTTCTTGATTTCAACTATGATATCCTTAGCCCCCCGTTTGTCCCCTGACCCACTCTGCTCTCTTCTTGTCACTTAAGGCTGCGTGATTACGCCTCCCTAGATTTCTTTCCTGCGCAACGCCGCGATGAGCGCCAGCGCCAACGCCGCCGCCAGTGTAAGCGTTAGCGCCCACTGCTTCGCATCTACACATGGTTCCCTTTAGCGGGAGATGGTGTAATTTTAAGGCGAAAGCCTTTAATGTTTCATGCTCACATCCGTTCGGTGTCCGTCCGTTCGTTTGTCCGTCCGTTCAGCTGTCGGTCTGTCCGTCCGTCCGTTTGTCCATCCGTCCGTCTGCCCGTCCGTCCGTCCGTCCGTCCGTCCGTCCGTCCGTCCGTCCGTTTGTCGGTCGGTCCGTCCGTCTGTCCGTCCGTTTGTCCGTCTGTCCGTTTGTCCGTCTGTCCGTCCGTCCGTTTGTCCGTCTGTCCGTCCGTCCGTTTGTCCGTCTGTCCGTCCGTCCGTTTGTCCATCTGTTCGTCCGTCCGTTCGTCTGTCCGTTCGTCTGTCCGTCCGTCTGTCCGTCCGTCTGTCCGTCCGTCTGTCCCTCCGTCCGTCTGTCTGTCCGTCCGCCGTCCGTCCGTGGGTCTGTCCGTCCGTCTGTCCATCCGAGCTCTGGCACGGAATCAGGTGGCCGCCGGGGTGCGCAAACGGACGGCGGTCGCGTCGGGTTCTACAGCGCTCGCGCTTTGCTTGCGTAGCGTCGCTGTGCCCAGCCCTTGCAATCATTCTGACCGACGCCGTATCAATGGACACATGCGTCCACGGAGTACACTTTCGAATTTACAAAGGGTCCGTCAATTTAAGCGCTGGAACGCGTATGGCGTTTGCGCAATGCGCAATGCGCGAGAAAATACTATCGCATGCGAACGGAGGAAGAACGGAGGTCTCGCGTCTCGCTGCGATTCGCGGTAAAAAATTAAAAAGAAAACACGCACACATTCGGTTTGTGTGTTGTCCCAGTGAGAGTGTAAAAGAAAAAAAGACATGGCATAGTCAGTGGGAATGGCCACACGCTTTCGCTAAACACACTTTGGAATGTACAAAGTGTCCTTCAAGTTTTGTGTTCTCTCTTTCTTTGTTTTCAGGAGCGAAGCTCCTTAGGCCCGCACCTCGCCGGTGCCGTCGCCGCCATCGACGCTCCCCGCCGCATCAGCGCGCACACCCCTCTCCCACCTGTCTCCCTCTTTCTTCGTCTCTACCCTCTCCCCTCAAACCGGTCAACGCGCGTTCTCTCCAGCGAGCGCAGTAGACGCTCCCGCGCGTGCGGCGCAAACAAGGCGCGCGGTGCAAAAAAAAAAAAGAGTTCGCGTTAATAAACGACAGTAAAATTCAAACTTGGGATTAGGTAGGGCTGCTCACAGAACATCGATAGTCAATGAAATGCTGCGGGCGCCGAACACCGCCCGCGGCGTTCCGTCGCCGCCGTCGAAGCTCCCCGCCGCATCACCGCTCGCACCCCCCTCCCACCTGTCTCTCTGTGCCTGCGCTGCGCGCGCCGCACACTCACTCGCTCAGTCGTTACCGCCACCGAGCGCAGCAGATGCTCTCCCCACTCTACCGCCTTCATGAAAGCCAGAAGTGAGATCAGGCGCATAGTCGTTTGCGTTCCATTTCTAAAGAGCTTCGCTCATCGGTTGTATTCGTACACGGAACAACTGCTAGTTCTAACTTCCTTGGAATGCTCACACATTTAAAGGAGACAGTTTATCGATTATCATCCGCTCATCTTTAGAAGAGCCGTAAGCTGTCCTGCCGAAAGCTAGGGCGGATCAGTTCGCCCCTGCATCAATCGCTACCAATGAAGCCAAAGTTTTCTAGCAATTATTGCGGCAGCAGATTTCCCGAAACCTTCCTAACGGCTACAGTGAACACTGTGAGTTTTCTCAAAGTACCTAGTTGGCAACATTCCGAAGAATTCAACCGTTCGGTACGTGACGTTAAATTTCATTCGTACCGTAAGCTTTATATCGGCACGCACAACATTCCACAAAAAGCGATATGATAAGGCATGGTGTCCACGCACATATTCTATTTTTGTCCACCCAAGTGCGATAAAAGATGTGTCCCCATCGTCTGGTCGAAGCTGCCTTCACTAGCTTTTAGCAGCGATGCACCTTAGGGCCATTAGGGCCTCGGCGTGTCGGCGTGTTCCTTGGTCTGCTGCTGCTGCTGCTATCGTGAGATGCTGCTGTCGGAGCACAAGAGAGGGCGCCACCACCTCAGCACTCACCGCCTGGCGAGGCAGAGCGAACAGCGCGCATCGACTATGCAAATACACTTTTTCTGCGATGAACGCTGAACTACCTGCTCGCAAGACTAGAGCGTGCCCTCGCCCGCGAGATACAGTATCAACGCTGGTAGCGTCTGCTAGTGAGTTTGTTGACAGAAAAACTAGCAGTTATTCCGTGTACGAATACAGTCGATGAGCGAAGCTCCTTAGAAATGGGAACGCACACGGCATTCGGCGCGCGCGGCGTTTCGTTGTCCAGGCAAAGGACCAACCACTGGGCGGACGACAGGGTGAAGCGATGGTTTCGCGCGTTCGCTGGTTTGAGGGGAGAGGGCGGAGTCGAAGAAAGAGGGAGATGGGGACTAATCTGCCTCCGTTTCGCATGCGTTCGTATTCTCGCGCTTTGCGCACCGTGCAGACGCCATGCGCGTTCCAGCGCTCATAAAGCTCGTTTATCCTCCCGCGTGAGGGGAAGACGCCACTGCTGGCACCGTGCCAGGGAGCTTCAACGGCGACGGCGACAGCGGGGTGCCGGCCTAAGGAGCTTCGCTCCTAAAAAACGGATCGCGCTGCACAGCCGTTCACGGACCACCCGTGAATCGGAGCAAACTGGGGGGCTCTGATTAGACCCGTGAACACTGCATACTTCGCCCCCCCCCCCTCCCTAGGTTTACTGTCAGGGGAGCTGAAGCAGCCTTCCCTACATGCCCCTTCGCCACAATTTTGTTCTGTGACAGTGCCTCAGTGGCATAAGTTGCATCGTACCCGTGCCCTCCTGTTTGTACGTGCTGTCAGTCATTTTTGTTACCCGGTACTTACCCGAACTGCTGTTACTAGTATGCAATAAACTTCCCTTGTGTGCTGTTAGTAGGTTACAACCCTCAAAAATGCATTTTTTGAAAAACATCGACTTTTCCAGATTTAGCATTTTCAAGCCGTCTGTCTATTCAAGAATATTTCTCAAAAAGCGTTGTGTAGTTATCTTGAGCTGTTCGATAGTCATGACCATTTTTCGAACCCCTCCTAGACCCATCCGAAACCAAAACTGAAGGTTTCCGATTCCTAAAGAACTACATCTCGTCATAAATGTCTCTTTGTATACAAATTACGTAACGCGAAGTTGTCTAAGTATGTTTTAATTCTGGGACCTGATGTTCATGATTTATTTCAAAATTTCCACTACACAGCTGCACCATTCTATTGTATAGGTTGCGCGCTTGTGCTCTGCTGGATGGGTTTTTTCGAACGTTATTTAGAGCTCTTGGACTTTGTTCTGGCCTTTAAAAAATAAATTTATTGTACTCCATGAAATATGGCAAACTATTGGACGAAAAAGAAGCGTCAACGCAAGTTAGGGAATCAAAATACCAAGCGTGGACCCGCTGTGGAGCACGTGGATGAGAGTCATCTCGAGACGCAAAACGAGTCGGAAAAAGAAACGAACAAAAAAACACGCTTCATCTCGCTCAAAAGGGGACTGTGGGACTTCAAAAGCAAGACCCAAGCTATGGCCCTGGTGAATTTCAGACATATTGACTGTTTCTTCATTACATGGGCATTCGATTCAAATCTTTAAAGCCGTTTTTCTCAAGACATGATTTTTTGCATTCTACAGTTACGTAAACAGGGATAACTTTCCTTGTAAGAAATATTTTCGCATATGATTGACGTGCTATTTCTTTTAGGTGGAACTGTGCATTCAGGCAGAATTATTGAAAACAAGCTGTTTCTATTCTTACTATGGCCAATTGGGTGCAAAATAAACTTTCCAAATACCAACTTTATCTGTATTTTTATAACAACGTACCTTAGGTTAGAGATGTGGTAATCGTGGAGGTTAGATGCGCAGGATATTGTCCTCACTACGTACCCGCCAAGTCGCGTTTGAATCGCACTAACCAATTTCTAGATATGACTGTCTTTTATAAATTTAAATTTTTTTTACAATTTTAGCATTTTTTTTCAGTTTAAAGTTGAAATTTACCCAAGCCCTACAAACCAAAAACACAATTATAGCTGTTGGACTACATCCGAAATTTTTTTTCTCGAAGGTGGTTACTTACTTTAAAGTGATTTTTTGTTACCCGGTGCACTTCTAGTGACCTGAATTGTTGGGACTAATACGCAATAAACTTCTCCATGTGTATGGCATTGTGCTGACTGAGACAGCAGATGAATCTCTCATACTACAGTGCATATAGCAATCTGAAGCGTTCCCATTTTGTTTCAAAGACACCGTAAGGCCCCCCCATAGCAGAGTGCATGTTGCACACTCAATCGATTACAATTTGTTCCAAACACGCAAAAAAAACTTTTATAGAGAAGCTGTATACGGCTAGGAGGTGAAGAAAGGTTGCGAGCCGAGAGTGCACAGAAACTTATATTAAAGAAGCAAAACTAGCATGCGCTACCTCGATGGGTTTCCGCACTTGCACTAGTTCTTCTTCAGGTATTGTGAGCATATACACCTAGCGGATCATACTCACCGCAGCATGAATCGTTCTCTACCCATACAACCCATTAGGTGCTCTTAACATTGTTACGGGAAGCCATCAAGAGACGAATATGTTGAAGAAGACGATGATTCTTCGGAGACTGTTTGATTCAGCAGCCTTCGAGTGAAGTGCCCGAATATTCTCCTGGAAATACAGTTGTCTACAGCCTCTCGTCTGCGTCACTTGGAGTAACAATTTGGTGGAGGTGCGGGGTATCGATCTCCGTTATCTTGCATGATGGGGCTTCACTAAAGGTGCTCACTGACTGTAGCCTTAACGTTCTCTCTAGTGTTATCGCCGACGTCTTGCGTTCCTCCGCCACTCAACACAAATTCACCACCTTATGCCATCCTTAAACGAACGGTCTCACGGAGGCATTCAACAGAACCCTCAGAGATATGACGTCGATGAAAGTGTCGAGTGATCACCAAGACTTGGACATCGCTCTCCCTTGCGTCCCATTCGCATACAGTTCTTCTCGTCATGTCCCTGCCTAATTTTCTCCATATTATCTACTGAACGGTCAAGAACCCACTCTGCCTCTGACACTGTTCTCCCTTTGGCGGCCACCAGAACTACAAAGTATGCACGCGATGCCATAGCCCTTGCAGATCATGCGCGCCAGCTTTCCCCTACTCGGGTGCCCGCTACCGCGACGCACAGTTCTCGCCTGGAGCGCTCATGCTCCTGTGGTCATCTCTCGTCACGTGGGACTTTCGGAGAAGCTCCTTTCTAGATACATGGGACCCCTACCACGTCATCCTCCAAGTGACACCTGTAACCTACAAGATTACCCTGGTCAGCTCTCTTTCACTCTTTGTAGAGGGATGAAGTGACATCGCGCACATCAGTAGATTCAAAGCGTACTCCAGTGTATCTGAACCGTGAATTTAAAAGCTCCGGGAAGGTGTTTTGCCGCGGGGGGTAACGCTATGGACAGCCATGAAGAGACAAATACGTTGAAGACGACGACTACTGTTCCGAGACAGTTTTGTGCCGCTTCCTTAGGATGAGGCGCCTGAGTACTCTACTGTAAATACACTTACTCTCGTTTGCGTCTCTACAAACTCGCGTCAGCGTTGCTATAGACCTTTCGGCCAACGGTGCCAAACGTGAAGCTTGAAGAATGCATCTCTTAAATGTGGTTACAGAGAAATATGAAACTACAACAAAAGACACATCGATAGATCCCAACTCGTGACAAACGGCGGGGCCTCATGTTTGATCTTTGCTGCTTAACCATTTGTACGCAGTGCTTGGACGGCTGTTTCTTTTAAATACGCATTCTTGCCCCCCGATGGGAGCATGCGTGGACATCCTCCTACTTTCCCGCTGTTCTCGGAATCGTTAAGCTGTTTTATAAACGCCATACCTATTCAGCGACGTATAAGGAGAGCTCCATTCAGTTTTATCATGGTCGAGTACCAAGTACTACAAACCGTTCATGTTTTAACGCGATAGCGTTAAACAGCTCGTTTCGCAGAAATTCCGGCGTTGGTGTCGGCGTCGTTGGTTGTGAGCGAAAAATCATGATGTTGTCCGTGACCGAAAAATCCAGAAAGATGCAAATAGAATAAATAATAAAAAATTCTGGGTCCGAGTGAGGATCGAACCCGGGCCTTCTGCGTGGCAAGGAGGTGTTCTACCACAGAGCCACGCCTCTGCTTTGAAATACAGTGAAAATAACTTCCTCTGCTTGGAAATGCACTGAAAATAACTTTCATGCTTCGCAAACGCAAGGGACCTTGATATAGGCGTCGCAATATAACATGTAATATCCCAGGAATATTGCGTGGTAGAAGCGTACATTGCCATCGGGCGTCAGATTATGCGACTATCATAACAATTTCGTAGTTTAAAGCCAGCCACCCATTACAAACGGCCCACGCCTCACTGCGCGTCTTCCCTTAACACCACGTAGTGGGTGCAGAGCAAGTATGCACTAAGTAGTTGAAGTAGGTACTCGGGACAGGATATCGCTATCGCGTTCAACTCTTAAAGGCGAAGATTAAGGGTCCCCCAGTTTTTCTTCCAAGCCGCACGTTTGTCGACGTGAATAGCTTCTCCATGGAACAACTCCACATATTCGAGTAAAAATTACTCGGGATGATTTACCTTTTGTTCTAAAATTTGTATTTGGCATGAACAAGAAAAAAAAAACATGGCTGATCCCTCTGTCAAAGGAATCGGTATAACACGAAAGTGAAACGTGTCTTTACAGAGGTAGTTGAGCGTTTATTGTGCATTGTTTCGCCACAAGGGCGAAAGAATGAATGCTACAGCAACAAATTGTAATGTCACGCGAAGAACGGCAAGCAGCTTGAAACTTGGTGCGCGGACTAACTGTCACAGCTCGACATCTAAAGCGCTCTGCTCTGACACAAAGAAATATTCACGAAACGACCGCACAAGTATACACAGGATGAGCGCGAACAACTGTCACAATTGTTACTTCGTGTGAGAGCAGCGCGCTCCTTACGTAAACGCGGCCGCTGTGGCGAGCGAAGTGACCTTCGTGCACTCTTTAACCACTGTAACTTCATAGCAAACTTGCGGTGGAAGCACGAGACGTACACAGCGCTCCAATGCCCCGATCACGAGATAAGAGCGCGCGCACAAGCGACCACGCCCCGTGGAGGCGCACGCTCATCACAGTGAGAGGTGCGACGACCTTTAGAGCGCGCACTCCGTGCCACCTTCGCGCCATCTCGCTAGTGATGACGAAAACGCGCTGAAGTCAACGAGCTCCGAGGACCGCCAACAGTACATGGTGTATATAAATAGCTTGCCGTTAGCGAGCTGAGATACGTACGCTCCTGTGGTCGAGCGGTTTCGCGCCGCGCGCTGCGGAGCGAGAGGTCGTAGGTTCGATGCCCGGCGACGGAACTTTTCGTTCGAGCTTTTTCTTTGGTCTGAATGTGTTAGTTTATATTTTGAACGTCATATCCGTGACGGAAATACGTCGGAGGAGTCGTAGAGGACCCCGGCATAAAACACTTTCGTGTTAAAAAAGTATACTTTTCCACTTACGTCATGTCCGTGACCACAGTTACGTAAGTCAGGGTTTCTCTAAAGCTCGGCATAAAACATATTAAAGGGGCCTTGAAAAATTTTTTTTCACGTAATAATCGAATGACCTTCACTGTCGGAGTTGATTACCTCCCGAATAGACTGCCTCAGAAAGTTTTAGAATCTGTCAAATACGAGCTTACCTACAGAGATTTGTCGCGCGCTTCAACGCTCTCTCTCTCTGTCCTTTCCTTCCTGCGAGCGTGCCGAGAGCTACGCAAGGGGGGGGGGGGGGGCGCGAGAAGCTACGTCGGTATGGCAGGGCACGTTACGACTTTTGGAACTTTTTTTTTTCCTTTGAACGCCCGGCTCCCTTTGTATAATCATGTGTTTAGTGTAATTCCAACACTATGGAGATAATTGTGCACGTTATCAATGTTGTGAATAATGAAAGGCAAGAAATTCACTATAGAAGACCCACGAGTCACAGCTTCGGTGGCTTTCATTCACACAGTAGTGGAGGGCCTATGAATTTTTTCGTTGTTTTTTGGATATAAACAGCAAGTTGTTTTATTACTATTCGGCGGATCGCCCGACAGACTTATGTACATTCCGTATGTACACCCGCTCACAAAAGTTTACGGAGCGTGGACTACACAAAAAATGAGAATTTCCGTTCTGTTAGTGCACGACGCATCTAACCTAGCAGGTAACTGCGTAGGTCACAATAACTACTACAAGCTGTAACATCTGTTCGGAGGCTATGTTCAAAGACAAATCGAAAATATAGATATATGCGTTTGTTTGGTTGAGCTCTGCGCCTTTAGGTGGCGCCACCATTCCCGCCGCTGATGTCTAGGTCTTCAACAACCCGGTAACCCACCCGCATGTGATACGAAGCTTGAATATAAAAGAAAATTCTGCAGTCATGAGCAGCATCACTTTGAAGTTCACGCACCCGGACGCTCGTGCGAGGTGTCGTGGCGAACACTAGCTCTCCGCCGTGCGCGTCGTCGTTGAGGTAGACAGCTGCGCTGAAGTCGCGCCAGCGGAAATCCAAGATCAACACAGGGCAGCTGGCGTTGTCCTGGTACTGACAGTTGTCCGCGTGTATGGGGTGGCTCATATCGGTCCTGTTTACGGTCGAATCTGCGTTCGCATAACAATTCGTTTATACATGGTGATAC
>JALIZH010010685.1:0-20748 GCA_030522465.1 Rhipicephalus appendiculatus | reverse complement strand
CTTGGTGGGTCAGAGTCGGCCCGCTCAGGAGAGTCCCCGGACCCTCTTAAGAAGAGTGGGAAGACTCTTATGCGAAGGATCACACTACCACTTCTGAGGGAGTCAGACGACTCTTGCCAGTGACGCTCCTACGCGGGTCAATTGACACCCACCGAAGCGTCCAGCGACTCTACGGCTATTTTAAGCTACTAAATTGACCTATGCTCTACTTTTGCGCGACTACTGCTGGAAATAGTGAAGTATTCATTTTAAGCAACTCCATTAATACTTGCCGTTTTGCCCAGCGACTGCAAGAAAAGGATAGTTCAATTTTAGCATTATTTTAATAAAACTCCTCAAAGTACACCATTTCTAGTAAAGTTGAAGCAGTTGAGGTATTCCTCATTTACATGCTTGTATGAGTATAACCAACCAAAATGTGTGACTGTGATGTGCATAGTGTCATGTCGTGCAAAATAAACAGCAGATATCGGTATCACGTTTCCATATTTATTCCTTATGATTAAGAATTAAAAAAGTCGTGAAGGCTGGAGGAATCAGACTTGTGACTTGCTATGTTGTCGCTCCTGTTCAGCGTGAGCAGCCATGAAAAATGGTACCTCAAAAGAAGAACGTGTTATCATAATGAGAAAACGGAATCATAGAAAGATTTTGCAATACCTACACAATAAGGGATTTACACAGACATAATGAAGGCTCAGATCAAAACTAATGCAAAGAGGCATGGTAAGGAACCGTGTTTTTTGCCGCTGTCGTGTAAAACATTGGTGACAAACTTGCAGCACAAGATGATGTGAGCTTTTTTTTTAAAAAAAACAAAGGCAATTGTTTTAGGCTCCTTTGCGTGGGTGCCACTCACCTCTTTTCCTACGTCGTCTTGTCCAACCAAAGGAAATGTAGGGCCGAGTGCCTCGTTGACATTACCAACGCCGCTGTTGATTTTCCTATCACTAGTGGTGAAGCGCCAGACCATAGCGACACCTTCGTTGCCCTGGGAATAACCAACACACAAACACACAGACTGATTAGTTTTACTTAAACCACCCTTTGTGCAACACACCGTTACTGTACACACATCTGACACGAGTGTTTCGTTTTAAATAATTTCGTAACGAAAACAAATTTTCACGTAACAGAAGGCGGCAACCGCGTTTCGCGATAGGCACTGTTATGCACGAATGAAGGCCCTCCTTTTCTGATAAGTCGCTTCAAAAAGTGCTTCCAGAATAAGCCCGGCTTTGCGCCGGCATATTGCCACAACCAAGCAGTAGGGGGCACGCCGTGAGTGGTTACTGACAGCGTGTTCTACAAACGTAACCCATTCTTAAATACTCAATTGTACGAGCGCCCGAACGACAGCAACGCACGCGGATGCCGTCTACGTCGACATGAGACATGGCATATGTTTGAATTACTACACACAGCTCCCACTGTCACATTCACTCGATTCTGTTGTAAAGCCGAACGTCATTATATGCAGTGCGTCTCTGTACACAGACTTTTTTTTCGCGTTTGCACGCGTGGAAGCACGCTGCACACTCGAGTATCGATGGAAATGTTATTATGACGTTGACTAAAGCGCATCTCAAAACCATATCAAGCACTTTCAGCAGTTCAGACACAATGTGCGATCTGAAAGTAATCGCCCTTGATGCCGTGCAGTCACTTACACAACAACGCGCATAGCGGTCTCAATTCGTTAAGCGACTGTTTTAATTGAACATCCCACAACAGCATCGCGGACGCAGGCTACAGTTGGATATGGCTGGCAGCCTGCTTCCGCAGAGCTGCTGCAGACGCCCAGCTTAAGCTGTGTAATTAGTACCTACGAAAGCAGTACACTCAACGTTAAGAGGCACACGTAGTCCGTGTCCGCAACTTCAAGAACATTCCTCACTACAAGCGTCACTTCGAGCACGGAGCCTGGCGTGACCGCCACTGCAAATACGCATGTTCGCTCGAATTCAAAACTACAAGACGCGCGACCAGCGCAACGCATTCCAAAAGGCGGAGGAGAAGAGAGAGCAGGCGGAAAGGCGGAGGCAGGCGGAAGCGCCGCGCGGCTCGCCTGGCGCGCAGGCTCCCTGGCGCCAGTGCGAGAGTGTGTGCCCGCGCAACGGCGCCGAACGGCAAACGCGCAACATGTATGGCGTATACGGCGGAGCCTTCAAAACGGAAGCCAATCGAAACGCGCTTCACGAGAGTTCTGTAACTCCTCTCGAATTGCCAACTCTCTTTCTCTGCGTCTGCCATCCAAAAGGAGTCAAGTGAATACCCGAAGAGAATCATGGCTTCGTAATCCTCTTTTGACTCTTTTTTTCTTAGAGTGTATAATATCGGAGCAGAAGCTTACTCAAGGTAAGGGCCAACTGAGTGTCAGCGTAATTAAGAAAAATTGACGGCAGATCCACGAGGTGAATGATGATGAGATTGGGCGAAGCTCCTGGAAGTAATCATCGGTTAAACCGTGAAATTTCTTCCGTTAATTCGCCCGATAAAAAATGACGTGAAACGATTGATTAAATGTTTTATCAAACTTTTATTGCTGGTTTCCGTTGTCCTTTCATTATGACCGCTTTGTGGTCGGTGAAATGTAAGCTAAGTGGTTCTTGCACTGGTTGCAGCGGCATCCTTATCCATACGAGCACACACCGACCGCAACGAGCATCGTCAACTACAAACCTGTATCGCGATATGGTTTTGATTATAAAACCATTGCTTTAGAAAACACCTGGCGTCTTTCGTTAAGCAGCTGGCGTCTTTTCGTTTTGCTTTAGAAACATCTGGCGTCTTTTCGTTTTGCTTTTAGAAAAACATCTGGCGTCTTTCGTTGGTTTATTTCATCAATCAACGGCGTTTTGAACAAAATTTTTATTGTTCAAAATTTTATCACGCACAGGAGAAATGCCAGTGGCTGCTAATGGGGAATGAGAGACAGAAGAATTCGACTTTTAGTTAACGCGCACGCTGCGAATTTTTCATTGTTCAACAACGCACAGGAGAAATCTCCCACCGGCACCACCTTGGAGGTCAAAGCGTAAGACTGGTTACGCACTACGACGAGGGACGAACGGGTGCCGCTTTAAGGAGCTTCGCCCCTAAAAATTACACCATCTCCCGCTAAAGGGAACCATGTCTAGATGTGAAGCAGCGGGCGCTAACGCTTACATTGGCGGTGGCGTTGACGCTGGTGCTCATCGCAGCGTTGCGCAGGACAGAAAAACTGGGCAGGCGCAAAGCACGCAGTGATGGAGCGGTGTTTCCTACTGGAACATGCCAATCGCTGCTAATGGGCAATGAGAGACAGAAGACTCCGACTGGACACAGAGACCCGCAGTCCGCTTTTAGTTAACGCGCACACTGCGAATTTTTTATTGTTCAACAACGCACAGGAGAAATCTCCCACCGGCACCACCTTGGAGGTCAAGATCCACTGCCATATATACGGGGTGGCCAGTGAACGGTTGTGCAGCGCGAGCAGTCGGTTTTTTCAACCAAGAAACTCGCTAGCAGACGCTGCCTGCGTCGGCGTCGCGAGGCGAGAGAGGGGGGGAGAGAGAGTAGGGGGGACGCGCATGCGCAGTGGGAGTGTGGACGCCGCGGGCAGGGATGCCTAGAGGAGAGAGGGGGGAGCGTAGGAGAGGAGAGAGAAGGGGGGACGCGCATGCGCAGTGGGAGAATGGACGCCGCGGGCAGGGGATGCCTAGAGGAGAGAGGGGGGGGAACGTAGGGGGGGGAGAGAGGAGGGGAGGCGCATGCGCAGTGAGGGTGTGGTTGCCGCGGGGAGGGATGCCTAGAGGAGAGTGAGGAGGAGAGGAGGTTTTTTATTTTTTTTGAAAGGTTTGCGCATGCGCAGTAAGGGTGGTCACGCCGGTACACCACCACCACCACCACCACCACCACCGGATTAAGCTTCGCCATAAGATGCTTCACATCTAAAATGAGGGGAGTGAGTTCACCAAAAGATCAGACGGCTTTCTTGTGAGTAGTTGAGATTGTTGCGACATCTGACGGAGGAGATCGCAACAACGCGCTGCTTTCTACGTGGCCTCTGAGGTCCGGGAAGACAAGATGAAGTTTTGTTTTTCCCAATTTCTTTTCCACGCAATCGCTGAGCCACCCTCTTTTTTGTTTTGCTTTTATTAAATGTGCATGTAGAAGTATTTCGCATCATTGCTGGTGGCCCGCCACTCCTTTTCAGTTAGGAAAACCGTACAAAGCAAAGAGAGATCATCTCCATACAAGCAAACGAGTTGAAGTGGCGGCAACACTCCTTTGGGCAGCGAGCAAATCGGATAGCGCATGATCGTAAAAAACAAATGGTTGATCCCTCCGTCATAGGAATCGATATAATACGAAAGTAAGATGTTTCTTAACATAAGTATTTGAATGTTTACTGTACATTGATATAAGAAAGCTCGTACAATGTCTATTGGTGTTTGGCAGCTATAGCACCGTTTAACTTGGACGCACCCACGTAGACGCTTAATTGGTGGCACATCTCCATCCCGGCGACTAACGTCCAGGATCAATGATTGAACAACCTTTTGTGGTAGCTGTAGTAGTTACGGTGAGAGCGTAATCAGAGAAAGCAGTGTGACAGCCAGAAGAGCACCGCTGATTGGACGCAGAACTTGGGCTAAGGTCACCATCCCGCAGCGTGTTAACGAGTTATTGAACACCACGGCTGCACTAGAGGGAAACGCAACGCGCGTCGTGTCTACCCTCTAACTCGGCCGTGATTTTTCTTGGGGTGAGCGTAAGCGCGGAACGCGGTGTTACAGCCAGGCTAGAGTCTACACTCTAGCCAGGCGAGGCAGGCGAGGCGGGCGTGTGTGACCGTGGCGCAGTGGGTAGCGTGCCCGGCCTCTGCTGTTGCGGATCGAGAGGTCATGAGTCCGGCTCCCGTCGATAGAACTTTTTAGATGTGAAGCATCTTATGGCGAAGCTTAATCCGGTGGTGGTGGTGGTGGTGGTGGTGGCGTGCCGGCGTGACCACCCTTACTGCGCATGCGCAAACCTTTCAAAAAAAAGAAATAAAAATAAAAACATCCTCTCCCCCTCTCTCTCCTCTAGGCATCCCTCCCCGCGGCAACCACACCCTCACTGCGCATGCCCCTCCCCCTCCTCTCTCCCCTCCTACGTTCCCCCCCCCTCTCTCCTCTAGGCATCCCTGCCCGCGGCGTCCATTCTCCCACTGCGCATGCGCGTCCCCCCCTTCTCTCTCTCCTCTCCTACGCTCCCCCTCTCTCCTCTAGGCATCCCTGCCCGCGGCGTCCACACTCCCACTGCGCATGCGCGTCCCCCTACTCTCTCTCCCCCTCTCGCCTCGCGACGCCGACGCAGGCAGCGTCTGCTAGCGAGTTTCTTGGTTGAAAAAACCGACTGCTCGCGCTGCACAACCGTTCACTGGCCACCCCGTATATATGGCAATGGATCTTGACCTCCAAGGTGGTGCCGATGGGAGATTTCTCCTGTGCGTTGTTGAACAATAAAAATTCGCAGCGTGCGCGTTAACTAAAAGCGGACTGCGGGTCTCTGTGTCCAGTCGGAGTATTCTGTCTCTCATTGCCCATTAGCAGCGATTGGCATGTTCCAGTAGGAAACACCGCTCCATCACTGCGTGCTTTGCGCCTGCCCAGTTTTCTGTCCTGCGCAACGCTGCGATGAGCACCAGCGTCAACGCCACCGCCAATGTAAGCGTTAGCGCCCGCTGCTTCACATCTACACACGGTTCCCTTTAGCGGGAGATGGTGTAATTTTTTCTTTGCCAGCGATCGTGTGACCGAAATACGTCACTGACGTCTTGGTGGACCCGGCATAAAACACTGTCGTGTTAAAATACTAAATGATAAAGACGACACTTAGCTATGGCGCGTGAAACCACAGCTCGCGTTCAATGCTGGCGTCGATTATGGTTCAGCGGTCTCTTTCCTTCGCTCCTGTGACATAAGCCTACAAGTGGTGACCTAGGACGAAGACAATGACTGATCCGAAGAGACCTTCCATTGGACAAGCCTCACGTCTGCAGGACGTCTCGACGGTGCAACTACGTCTCCCACCCTTCTGGGTCACAGAACCAACAAGTTTGTTTTCACCAGTTAGAGGCACAATTTCCCCTGTACCACACTGTCTCGGAAACTACGCGTTACTACCATGCCGCTCAATCCTTCCTGCTGGTGTTGTCAGCGGGCTCTAGGATGTTCTCTCCAACCCCTTGGGCACTACACCGTATGAGCACCTCAAGACCAAGGTGCTGGAGCGATTCCTGCCGACAGAATGCGCCCGCCTCCATAAGATTCTTATAGAGGGGGGACCATGCCGACCGGCACCCCTCCCACCTGCTGCGCCGAATGCGACAGCTTCTCGGGGAGTACGACGTCTCTACCCACTCAGCGTTGCCTCGCGAGCTCTTCCTCCAATGCCTTTCCCAGCTCCTCCGTCTCGTCCTCGCGGCGGCCGGCGACGTAAACCTCGATCGCCTGGGGGAACCCACCGATGAAGTACATGAAGCGACCTCCCCATCTGTAACAGCCGCCTTACCGCCCGCAGACACGGCCATTTCGCTCTTTGAGGCCCGCATTAACGAGCTCGCCACCTCAATTGCCGCACTTCGGAGCCCCCCTCCAGGAGGCCTGTTCGCCTCATCCCAATCATCGCTCTCTTCCACGCACACGAAAAGCTCGGAGTCTCAGCCCTCCATCGCTCTGTTGGTACCATCGGCGTTTCCTACACTGAGTCATGAAGTGCACGCCTCCACGTTCGTGGCCGCGAAACGCCCGCTTGGATCACTGACCCACGGTGTATGATCTCGCTTCTCGTCCTAGCCGCCTTGTCGTGGTAACAGACTAGTAATCTAGTGCCAGGTTCCTTACAAATAGGAGCAGGAATTAGCGTTGTGACTCCGACTAAGGCGTCTGGGAAGTCATGCTGCCAGCGCCTCGTCTGCTATGCCGCATTTTCCGATGGGTTCTCGTCACCGCACACGTGGTTCAACCGATCATTGGCTCGAACTTCCTCTCGTATTTCGAGCTGGAAGTAAGCGTGCGGCGTCGCGTCCTCATAGACGGTCAGACTCGTCTCTTTATCTCTGGAGTCCTGTCCAACCTTGCTTCCATGGGTGTCCGCATCCTGATACCTTCCTCTCCATTCGAAAAATACCTTGGCAAGTTTTCCAGAGTTCAGCGTTCCATGTTGGCATCGATTCTGTTTCAGCCGTCTCTTTCATTCGCTCCTGTGGCATGAGCCTACACAATACACAACAGACATTCCCAGCACACAAACAAACGATAGTATATCCTTCAGGGCTTTGTCGTCTCACGATCTGCAAGTTTCGTAACGCTCACTTTCAGCGCTTGGTGTCAGCCCTCTGATCATTCAGGTGTTCAAAACACGAGAAATGAGACAATTCTGACAAAAAGAAGAAAAAAGTGTTGATTGGATCCAAGGACATCACAGCAAGTAAAAGGGCATTCAGCTATGCACAACATCGCGCGCAACTTCAGCGAAAGGTATACGCCAAGGCAATGCCACGCGACGTGCTGTCGCAGCTTTAAACTCACGAACATCACCAGAGCCCGTACATTAGAGACCGTTATGCCGCCGTAGCCAGTGTACAACTCATGCAGCGCGGTAGCCAAGTGGCAAGACGGATGCCACCTATTTATCACGTCATCTTTCCACACTACATGACGATACGTCTGCCTCAAAATTCATCAACTCTCCTCAGCCAGCCATACTCCCCCCCTCCCTCACCTCCCTCACCCCCCCCCCCCCCCCCCACACACACACCAACTTTCTTTCATCCTTTGTCACCGCTTTGATGCAATATCAGACCCTGGAAACAAAGGAGAAACGATCAAAATTTCGTAATGCTGTAGACGACAGCTTACCACCGTTTTCATACCATGCCAGTCTCCTGGGGAGGCCTGGCGCTTGTGACACGACGACGTCACCGCACAGACATATATCAAACTCTCGGGCGCGTATACCGAAACCTCGCCGTCCCATCCCGACGATCCATCTTTTATGACTCGTACAGATGCCGCCTCTCTCACGTTATTTCCCAAGGGAGCTTACTTGGGTCTGGTACTTACGGTTACGTTGGTGTGCCACCCTTGCAGTGCCTCTAAAACTCTCGGCCGTCACGGATGACTTGACGCGCTCAGAGGTAATTCTGGAGCACCCCGACGGCTACAATTACTTCCCTTTTTAAAGAAAAATTGTCAGCATCGCTCAATGTCAAAGCATTGAAAGTGATAATAAGGTTTAGCGTTGTGAGCTGAAGGCGTTTCAGAAAGCCCAGCTTCGTAATGAGCTGGCACGGTCAGCGATGTTGAAAGCATCAGATATCGCTGATGAGTAAGGTGTGACCAAGGGAAGAAAAGGATCGGTGTTCCTCAGTGCCCTCAAAAAGGGTTACACAGAGCGCTCATCTGTTCCGCTCAGACCAGTCAATGCACCACGTCGCATTATGCACGTGTAGCTGTTCATCGGAAACACTAATATGTGTTCCCACGAAGCTCTCGTCAACAGCGGAAACCAGCAGTGAGAAAAGCGATTGTTCAAGCCTCCACGTTAAATGCAACGGTACAGACGTCTGCTGATAGGCGCGCTCACAGTGGTGGCAGGGGAGTGGCGGGAGAGCGGCAGGGGGGCGGCCACCCCCCTTAATCAGTGAAGGGTGGTTCGCCAAGTTGCCCCACAACTTTGATCAGTCGGCGCTGCACCATTATTTTGTAAAATTCTGGGTTATGGCCATGCATGTGTTTGACGATGATCGAGGCGAAGGATCTCTGATGTATATTTCAAGAACTATTTTATATTTCTGTTAGAAGCGCGTTAATTTAATTTTTACGCCCATTTCGAAGCTGGTTTCCTGCGTATACTCGACCAATAAGAAGAAGGAAGGGGGGGGGGGGGGGCGCTGCGGCGAACTTTGCCCACCCTGACGGAGTGCTTTGCGCACGCCTAAGAATCTGGTTCTTTGAAAATAATCGAAGTCATACAAACAGCTAACAGACACTGCTTCAGTGTACTCAACAGAACAGGAAGCGTCCCACACATAGCTCGCCGAAAACGCCTCGTCGCTTGTTTCGTGAACTGTTTCAACAGCCGATGCCAGTCCCGCCCTTTTCGTGTGCTCCGCCGGTACTTCTCAGGGACTCCTGCACCATGGGGAACCGTGAAACCGAGCTTCAAATGCAACGCACCCTCGTCGGTCTCACCGCGCTGTCGCCAAGCACGGCAGCCTGCAGAGCGATACGCTGTTGCGCACGTGGTAGCAAAATCGATTGCGAGTCGTTGAGGCCGCCTTCCGATATCGAGAGAGATGCGAGAAACTACCCGCGTGATCACGAGAGTTCTATTCAAACCAAAGGGTAGACAATGCGGTCCAATTCAGTGCCGACACCTCAGCTCTGGCTTCCCTTTAATTAGTCTGTAGGTACGTAGCTGTGCATGGAATGCCGAATTCAATCAATAAAACTTTCGGCCAGCTCCTCACATAAGTGGATTGGCCTCACATATTTATCGGCTTGGAAAATGACATTCAGTCTCAAAAGTCGTTCATATATGTTACTAAACAATCAAATCTTACATCTATAAGTGCATGAAAATGATATAAATACTATTTAATTAAAAGGAAAAGCAAGAAAAAGAGCGAGAAAAAAGAATGTATTGAACACAAATATGTCAGTTTCGCTTAAGGGCGAAGCAATTATTGCGAGAGCAAGAAATTGTAATGCTATACGAAGATCTCGCATCCCTCAGGAAAATGGTGGTTTAAGGGAATGCGGCCGTTCCAGGGGCCGAAGTGGTTTTCGTCCTATCAGTACGCGAAGTAGGCGTTGAGAGCACAGCAAGCTTACGAGCCGTCTCTTGATGCCTGTTAACATGTTGACATAGCGCGCGCGCCAGCGACCGTGCCCTTCGAGCGACGCAGCTCAAATTATGGCTGATCACTAATTATTGGGTGGGCAGCTTGAAACCATTCACTCGTTGCGTAATTGACGTGATAAATGACGCCTGGTGTGGTTCTGCGCTCCTGCCACGCAATATTGCATCGGTGAAGGTGACTCCTCGATCGATATGACGCTTGTGTAGGGTATTTTTCCAAAGAATTTTAAAGTGCTACCATGCAGCTTTGTGGTAGAATGCTTGAGTGCCACGCAGAGTGCATGGTTTTTATTTCTCTTTGAGCGCGAGATTAGTTATCACACACACGCCATGTTTTTCAAGGCGTTCGAGCGTCTCATGAGGCACTCACGGCTTTCGCCTCAATCATTAGTGGACGAACAAACCTTTATCCGCTCATGTCCACACCACACTCAGGAGCAGGTATACGGTGCGGTACCTTACCGGTCTCAGATGAATAAAAAAATTCTCTCTCCGGTTTCCTAGCTGTTTCAGCATTTTGAACAACAGAGCAGCATGCTCCTACTTAGTATTTCCGGTGCTGCAGTAGAAGCGTCTAATTTGGGGCATCATGCGCTAAAGAATTCTTTGTTACGTAAATTTGTTCGAATGAATTTACGAATTAAATAACATATTCTAGAAAAGCTGGCACCGAATATCGTATCGAACAGTGAATCTTCTGTCAATTGTACAGCAACATGTATTATGAAGTTTGCGCCCAGTTCCAGTACAACTGAATACCAGGACAACTGAGTAGCCTCATTGGGAATAATACAATGATTTAAATTACCTGGGGCACCTTGGCAACGAGGAATGAAACTTGCATGCTGTATTCACCATAGAAATGAGTGTGATGTTAAATTCCAAGATTTAGCACGACAAGCGAGGGGGGGGGGGGGGGAATCTATCGCCACTTTTTGCCATAAGCACGGTATTATTATGAGGCGCGTTGCAGTCTGGAACTTAGGATTCTTTTGAGCCTTTGGGGTTAGCGTGCACCTAAGTACATAAGTGTTGTATTCTTTTTCCCCCTAAATGCGGCCAGCAATTGAACCCGCGTCCTCGATTTTCGCCGCACAAAACCTGAGCTTCTAGGGTACTACGATCACCGTGCTTGGTCAAGCGTTCGCTTCTCTGGCTCAGATAATATGTAAGATAGCTATCTGAGCCATCTCAGAAAGTTTGCGTAGATTTAACACGATTGCGTTAAAGAGCTCATTTCGCAGAAATTCCAGTGTCGGCGTCGTTGGTTGTGCCCCAACAATCAGCGATGTCCGTGACCGAAAAATCGATAAATATGAAAAAAAAATAAAAATAAAAACTTTGTTTCATTGAGAATCAAATCCAGGCCTTCTGCGTGGCAAGCAGGTGTTCTACCACAGAGCCATACCATTGTTTACAACCGCTTCGGAAAAAAAATTTCGCATTTCCACGAAGTGAATCATGAGTAGTGGGCGAAGCACTGAGGACCGTTCTTACCGTAAATCACCCGTGACATTGCCTGCTCGCGCATGTAAATGAGTGACAACGCGTGTGTACAGTATATACAATGTGTCTTTGCCGCTGAGCTGCCGCTTCCCGCGTCCTCAATAGCGGGGTAGCAGCTTGTTGTCGGCGTTGCCGCTTTGCCTTTCGCGGGCGAGAGCGCGTTGACGATCGTTTTCATGCATGGCAGAAAGGGAATGTGTGGTCTGGAACGCGCTTATTCTACATCGTCATCAGCTTCATCGTCATCGTCATGGCGTAAAATGGTTACCTTGCATGTGCTGTGCCGTGATGGCAGCGTCATCGTCATCGCACTAGCGTGGCTACACCGGGAGAGTGATGGACAAGCCTCGAACTTAAGGAGCTTCGCCCCTACAAAACACTATATGAATGTCATGTACTGGGAGGCGCCTCCTTAACACAAGCAATTTTGCTCGGCAAAAGGGTAGAATCGTGGCAGGCGTCAACACATACGAATTGCCCAACGAGTGGGTGTTCTAAAGGCCCACCCATTATAAAACGCTCAGGCATATTTAATCATCATCTTCAGCAAAAGCATCAACAAAGTGAGCAGCTGCGTAGGTTCACATGTTGCCTTACGCACGCGTAGTGGGCCCTTCGCTGATTTGCAAAAGGAAGTATTCTGACGTAGTGGGCACTGCGCATTTGTACTTACAGTAGACATTCTAGGATAGTTTACATCTTCATGGTAGAGAGAATAAAGATAGCGCGTGCCGGTTCATGATGATGATAGCTTATTACGACGGAGCACAAGTTATCGACACCCTAAAACAGCTTCGCTGTTAGAGCTCATTTTTTTCTACCGGCTTTGAAGCATGCAACTTCCCCATGCTCATTGAGAACCAAGATGCACGAAAATTGCAGATAGACAGCAAACCAGCAAACATAGATGGTAACACAATCTACCGCTTTCCTAAGTTCTGACGCATGGGCCAAAATTTCCTGCGATTGTTCGTAGAACGCTTAAGTGTGAGCGTGAGGAGGAGGGAAAGGAGGCGGGGAGAGAGTAAAGCGTGAAGGGCTGGGAAAGGGAAGCGAACGTGAGGAGGAGAGATTTGATGGTGAGGAGGGGAGAGAGCGAAGCGTAGCACAGGAAGGATGAGAAAGAGAGAAATAGAGACCCCCGGAATTTTTCTCCAGAAACTCCCCGGAATTTTTCTTTCTGAATTTACAGACGCCTTCTTCTCCAACTCTCTATTTATTCTTCCTTATAACAAATAAAATTTTCGGAAAGTTTTCGCACCTTGCCCATGACCAATTTGCAGCATGCAATTGACATGTGCCATAGCCCATGATAAAGCTGCACTATGTAAATTAAACTAAACTATAATAATATAATACAAAATAAAACTACAATGTGGTTCACCCCGGTTTGCTCTATCATCAATACCGCGGCGTTTCTAGAAGTTTGCTGAAGTCGGGCCTTCTATACTAAGCTCGATCGCTAGTTTCGAGCTTCTTAACCTGAACGTGCCTGCATTCTGGCGCCACCGTCGAAACAAATCCACGAAAGAACAGCCGTAATAAGCGGCAAATATACTCTTAGTGAAATAGCACAGTCGTCGCTCGTCTCCATTAGTTCGGTCAGTTTCGCTTCGCAACACCGTTCATAATTCAATGAATAAAAAAAATAAGGTGGCACGTAGATTGGATCGCTGGAACGGCGGAGTGTCTTTCCAACAAAGACTTCCAGCTTTGATCTTGTTGGTTTTATAGGAGATTCCTTCTTAGTATACTGATACTAAAGTCCCGTCTTGCTTTCCATTACAGCCAGAACACCGGCGCATGCGCAGACAGCGTAATAAAGCAGGGCGTTACCGAAGGCCCAGTGTTCCGGCTCGCCTGCGTCACTTTACGACGTGCGCACCGTAAAAGAGCATGCGCTGCACGTCGAACACCCTGCCGCCTGGCCCATGCGTTAAAGGCGAGCAGCTACGATTACACATTCTCCGAATGCAAAAGCTACCAGACAAGTCGATCGCCCGAAAGCCGGGAGCTCAAGGGAAATATAACAAGTCGTCAATTCATATGGTACTATCGACCGCACCTAATTAACGTCCTTTTTATTCAACATGTTAAAACAGCATAGCATCGGCATAGCATCGAATTCTAAGCACGCCATAGAAATCTATTGACAAACGAAAAAAAAAAAAAGCCATGGTAAACGTGGCCTTCACTCCTATTCTACATGTTGCGCCCTTCTGCTTCTTTCATTTTTCTTTTAGTCTTGCTTGGGCACCTAACAGCGGGACGTCGTGTACTATAATATATTTTGTTAGTGTGCTACGTCACTGTTTGAAAGATCATTATATGCATATGTAAAAATGAAAACAATAGTAATTCAGGAAGGCTTACAGCAATCTTTCTGCAACTCTGCAGATACAGCGGTAGCATATATGGGCTTCAACCGATATATAATGTATGTTTAAACACGAAAATGAAATTAAGCATGCAATAAACTCATGGCCATTTTTTTTTAAGCATTTCCTTTGTTCCTGCTTGTTTTTCTGCTGCGTGATGGCAACGCATCAGCAACAACGGTTGTTGTAATCATCGCCTCTCGTTTTTGTTCGCGTTTCTTCATGCCTGCGCTCTGCGGCCAACATCTATCATTCGTTGATAGCACGTTCGAGGGCACACGATGTTGTGGTGCACGCAACCATCTCGAATCCCGCGTCCTTTATTTTGCTACCACAAAAAATATTTAAACAACAATAAATCTTTCGTATTTATCAATGTAGACGGTAAACAATTTTTAAGATTTACTTAAAATATCACTCAGCTGGTTAGCTTACTATTCAACGTTCACCGGCTTGACTTCACCGAAAAATTCGATTCCCGCTGTTGCTTATTCTCCTTCGTATCTTTCATTGAGATTGAGAAAGAGACAGCTACGCGTAGGCATACTCTTCTGTGAAAAGCAACAGCTGCCCTGGCGAGGTAAGCTACATTTTAAAACGCTGGCTACAGCAGTTAGAGAGGGAAACTACGTTACTCACCCTGCACAACGGGGTCGTTCAAATTAATTTGCCTGTGGTTCGAAGGGTAGTGGCCAGTAGCTTGCCACGACCGTTATGGCCCAGTTAACCGCTTCTGCCTGAACAAGGTAATCATTTACTAACAGGAGTGACTCCCACGCTTCGTGGGAGGAAACTGACAGTTTTGTCTTTAGATGAGGGTTTCCCTCTCATTCCTAAAAAAAAAAATGTGATTCTTTGTAACCTTATGCCGTTGCAATGTCAGCCGTTTGGTCTGGTTAGAGCAATATTCTTTGTTGAACCAGTTTTGACCACTTCAGTCCACTGCCCTTCTGTGATCATGTGCCTTAGCGAACTCATATGTCATTTTGAAACATTGCTTTATTCTTCCTTCCGGGACTGTAGCAGTGTGGGTGAGGTGCTTCCACCAGTCATGCTTGTCCGGTACAGCCTGTTGTAATAAAGCAATTATTAAGGTAAGAATGTGCTAAAATTATTTATTTTTATTTTTGTAACGCGACTATACCCTTTGAAGAGTACTCGTGTTAAATTCATCATTACTCTGTGAACAGTCGTGTTGCATTCAACTAGTAGAAATGTTTTATTAGATAGCACTGCAACTGTTCGATGTAAAATATGTAGCATTAAGTGTATAAAGGAAACACTAGCATAGCGAGGGGGGGGCGGAAACGGAGGAGGGAAGGATTCAACCTCCCCCTCCCTGAAAATTTTCAAGTTTGCATCTGTATATATGCAGGCACACATTATATGCATGCTTGACCATATATAAAGTATGGGTAAGCCCCACCCCCGCACCCCCCGAAAAAAATTTCTGGCCATTCTACTTGAAAAAAAATAACATCGAGTTTTAGTACTGCGTCCTTAGAATTCTTAACAGCGCTGCACACGTAAGAACGCCGCATTTCACATATTGCCCATGAGCAGTTCTGCGCACGCGCTCTGGGCGAAGCATGCAGTACATTACGGGGTTGAAGCCCTGATTATAGATTATCGGTAAAACGGCTTGACAATTGTGTTAAAGGGTGAAAAATTATTAAATGTGGTATATAGACGACGAGATTGACTATGACACAGGTATAAACTTTCTTTTTTTTTTTCTTCGCCATCTTTCTGTTTTAATTTCAAGCGACTCTCCCAATGAGATTTATTTTCCAGACTCGGTCACTATTTGCAGGTTCCCGTTAACATTAAGGTAGGTTCTTGCAGCGCGCCGTCCAGTTAAATTCAGATATAGAGGGCGTTGGTGCGAACCACACATGTATGGTTTCTCTCAGTAAAGTAGCGCCGGCGATCCTGCGTCTGGGCGGGAGGTGAGTGACTGGGGCGCCAACGGTCATGCGTTTATGTAGAGCTATGAAGCCTAAAGTGAGGGATCGTAAAATGTCCCAGTCTGGCAGTGTAGTTCCTACGCTTTAGTCATCGTTCGCTGTGTCCCTGTGCGAGCAAAAGGCGCTAAGGGTGTGACAGCAGCCGTAAAATCTCCCGGACAGCCCCATGTGTAATCGCAGTACCGAGATGCGCTAACCTAACTTAGCTAGACGTTGGAAAAACGATATTACCCCGGGTCTGAACGAAAGGAATGAGAAAATAAATTCATCGATGAAAGCACGGGAAAAAGCAGTCGGTTTTTGTTGTTGTTGTTGTTGTTGTTGTTTTTGTGCTGAGATTTAAAAATGCAAGAAGAACATAGGTTCTCGTTGAGTCTTACATATTCAATAAATAATGAAGTAGGGTATATGCTTGAATGAGATTCGTCGAGACGGATAAAAATTACGTTTGTCGTGCAGCGTTGCAACAAGCTGTCCGTTATGAATTCCACACATTTACTTTAACTCTTTCGTTACCGTGGGAAAATGGGCAACTTTTAGTAGGTTTTTGTTGGTATTTTTTTGTAATAAGTAATAAAATGGTTATACTGTAATGCAATACATCAAGAGAAATCTAAGTAAATGTACCTTTGACGTGTGTAAGTTTAAAAGATTGAACTTGGAAATTAATATGCAGAAAAAATCGTTAAAGGTAACATTTCTTCCAAATTTGAAAGAATATTTGCAATTGTATGTTTACTACATAAAAGAAGTAAATCTGGAAAATATTCTGAAATATACAAATTGTTTAGATAGGAGACATCTACCTAACAGCAAAGCTTCACTGACCTAGCTCAACAACTGCAGCTTCACTGACCTAGCTCAACAACTGCACGAGTTACACTTGTTTACTTGTTGCCCAGTAGAAAGTGCCTTGTTCAGCCAGGTTGCACAGTTTTTTCTTTTTATTGCACAAATTTCTCACACACAGAAGAACAGTAAATATTAGTAAAAAGGGAAAGAATTGGGCTATTGAACCATGTATATATGGACATATTGCGCTCTATGGTTGCTTAAGAAAAAAATCTTAACTGGCAACCCGTCTTGTGCCATAAAACAAAACATACCGACGGACAGCTGATGTAGGTCCGGGCTGACTCTGCACGTCCTCGTCGTCCGAACTAAAATCCGATGATGCGGGATCATCATCTGAATCACTGCTACTAGAAGCAGCCAAATGATCGCTTCCAGATGCAACAGAATCGCCAGAAAGGCGTCGTTCGCGCGAGGGCAACAATGCGTCTGCCATCTTCATAAACAGACGGAGCGAACCGCACAATTGGAACCACCGCTTAAATCTCCGCTGCACGGGAAAAATACAAACTACGCAAAAAATGAAAGATTGGTGCCTAGAGAATACGACAGATGGCGCGGCAAGTCTATAGGAGCGCTCATGTTTTAAAAGTAGCTTGTGGCGCGTATGGGTCACTGGTGACCCATGTCCTATGGACACGGTAACGAAAGAGTTAAAGCAGTGTGTCTCGTAACACATTTCCCGGTTTATAAACACTGTCAAATTGCCCCGCAGTTTGGAAGCAACTAGCTTGAAAATTCGATAACACAACAAGGCAGCTGTGACATTAACAGAATGATAGAATGTGTTCTCTCCCTGAAATACTTAAATCTGTAGTATTATCGGGAACAATGGTGTTGGTAATCAATTGTCTAAAGTCTCAGTAGTCTGTTCAACACGAAAACGCCTAGCAGCATAAAACCGCAAGTATACTTTCGGTGTTGCACGCACTTATTTTGGATGGTATAGACTACTCGTGCATCGGCAAAAACCACTACACAAGAACTGTTATATCCCCCCCCCAAAAAAAAAAAGAAAGAAAAATACTGGATTGTGCTACATATTGAGACTGTACATTATGGTGAGTTTTAGGTGTAAGGCGGACCTTTACATTGTATCTGCCCGTATGATGCTTTTACATATGAAAATAGTTTCATGTTTTTTTTCACCCGCTTTCTTTCCCATCTTTAGTATTCTTTCCTCTTCGAAGGGTAGTAAGCCGGATATGTCATCTGACTAACGTCGAGGCCATCTTTTTTTTTTTGCCTTCATTTATATATCTTTTAAGTATACACTTCGTGCGCCAACACTCTACCCCGTGTTCTGGGCAGACAACCACGCGTGTGATAGGTTGAACTTCCTTTCTTGCCTTCTTTCTTTCTTTTTTTTTTACTTAATTGTCTTCTCTACGTTTACAGCACAAGTTTCTTTTTTACTTTTTTTCTAAAAGTTGGAGAATCGTCATTTATTCCAGATTCAGAAATGCAAAAACAACAAAGTGCAGTCTTCTAATCCCCCCTCCTACCACCTCAAAAGCCGTAAGCCATTTGCATTGTGCACTGACGAGAGCCTACCCACGAATTCAAAATTTCTGAGAGAAATTGCATGCCAACAGATACGTACTTTTTTACATAGATACGGATTAGATTGTCTGAAGTTCTCGAGCATGATGTCGCATTCTCCACATTGAGGAGCCGTATCTCTCACTTTCAATGCTCCAGCTTTTCACGTGGGCTAACGTAATTCATGACGTTAAATTGAAGATATAGAAGCATACGAATTCACTCATATAATCTTTGCTTCGAAACGGCCGAAAGATGTAGTGAAAATAGATAGACACTAGGTGCTCGTAAAATTTAAAAAATAGTTGAACTCTAGGTTCCTCACTCCTCTATTCACTCTTTCCAGCTCAATTAAGTGTCCTTATCTTTCTCGGCTTTTAATGTTTGTCCCCTAATAACTTCTCAAATATTTTTTAATTTATTTTCCCTTGCGAAAAGTGTTTGTTTCCTTCTTTTTTTGCCGCATTGACAAAAACAAATATCTCAATTCCGAGAACTTTAGAGATAACCTCTAGGACTTTAATTTCTGCGAGCGGGGACACTAGAACAATAACTAATAAAGATCCCATCATCATTCACTTCTCATTATTCCTCCTGGCTATCCCTCATAATATGTGCTGTTCAGTTATCGGTAATAACCGCAAGCACCATTTGAATGACAGCCGCAGTGCGAGGGAATTTACGCATGAACCAATCTCACATATCGCGTCGAAAATACAAATACCACCGGACGTATAATTTTCGTCGCGCCTTCGGGAAGGAGAGATAAGCCATGGCAGAAACCAAGGCGATACTGGCCAGCCAAGGCTGTTCGGGTAGAAAGGCTCTTCAAAGCAACAGCACTCGCGATAAACGCCAGGGCACCACTTGCGAGTCATGAGCGTCGACTGCACAAAGGCTCGTAAGTGCTGCCTGCTGTCGAATTGCAGACATCTCTAAAATAGGACAATCATCGCGATTGGCTAGGGCCTGCTTTGGCGAACAGCTATAGCTGTACGCCTTACTGTTTAACACGTTGCATGCTAAAATTTCGCACCGATGTCGCCGTTAATGGACGTCAGCGTGACGTTGTGCTGACATTCAAAGTTTTTTTGTTCGTGTTTTGGCCACATTGGCTTAATTAAAAGAACTTGCTGACACTCGGTACATTTAGTGTCTGGCTTCTTTATAAGGAACTGTACTTCGTTATTAACGATTAAAAACTGTTTATTCCATAGTAGACGCCGTTAACTATAGCGCAATGGTGATTGGTGCACGAACTGTAACGTGTTGTAGCCACCTGTATTTACTTTTTGCGCGTTTTCTCAAGTACGAAGTGTCTTTTCGTGGCAGGAGCGGTGCCTTCGGTATTGGGAAAGGTTAACTTGCTGATACGAGGAAAAAGAAGAACGCTTTCTCTGTAGTGAATCTTTAATATTGTCGAAAAGTGGGTAGGCACGTCACTTGCTTCAAAAAAGTGAAATACTGGAGATGCTTTTCCCAAGCGTCACTTCCCATCTGCTTGGTCATATGAAAACTAATTGTGTATTCCTAGCTATATACATGCCTGCAATAAGAAAGAAAGAAAGAAAGAAAGAAAGAAAGAAAGAAAGAAAGAAAGAAAGAAAGAAGGAAAGAAAGAAAGAAAGAAAGAAAGAAAGAAAGAAAGAAAGAAAGAAAGAAAGAAAGAAAGAAAGAAAGAAAGAAAGAAAGAAAGAAAGAAAGAAAGAAAGAAAGAAAGAAAGAAAGAAAGAAAGAAAGGAAGGAAGGAAGGAAGGAAGGAAGGAAGGAAGGAAGGAAGGAAGGAAGGAAGGAAGGAAGGAAGGAAGGAAGAAAGAAAGAAAAGAAAGAAAGAAAGAAAGAAAGAAAGAAAGAAAGAAAGAAAGAAAGAAAGAAAGAAAGAAAGAAAGAAAGAAAGAAAGAAAGAAAGAAAGAAAGAAAGAAAGAAAGAAAGAAAGAAAGAAAGAAAGAAAGAAAGAAAGAAAGAAAGAAAGAAAGAAAGAAAGAAAGAAAGAAAGAAAGAAAGAAAGAAAGAAAGAAAGAAAGAAAGAAAGAAAGAAAGAAAGAAAGAAAGAAAGAAAGAAAGAAAGAAAGAAAGAAAGAAAGAAAGAAAGAAAGAAAGAAAGAAAGAAAGAAAGAAAGAAAGAAAGAAAGAAAGAAAGAAAGAAAGAAAGAAAGAAAGAAAGAAAGAAAGAAAGAAAGAAAGAAAGAAAGAAAGAAAGAAAGAAAGAAAGAAAGAAAGAAAGAAAGAAAGAAAGAAAGAAAGAAAGAAAGAAAGAAAGAAAGAAAGTCACATGGTCTTTATGCATTCATTAATGAATACTCGAAGGCGAAAGCCGGCTTCTTTTTCTTCTGAGCCGGTGTATTCATCCTCACTCTCTCCCCTACCTAGAAGATTTCTGCACCTAAGGCGGTAATGCGCTACCCTGCAGGATGGGAGCCATTGGAAACTTCCTGCACTACGCATGGTTTTATGCTTTTGCACTGCCTCCGAGATCCAACAACCTTTGACTATGCAATGGTTTGGTGCAGGGGTCGGCACAGACCCCTGCACTAAACCATCGGCATAGCGTCAGAACCATACCCCCCCCCCCCCACCCCTTGTCATTTCTTATCTGAAATGTGAC